>JAIFRP010004406.1:2815140-2872198 GCA_032403825.1 Odynerus spinipes
CTCTCTCTCTCTCTCTCTCTCTCTCTCTCTCGCTCTCTTTCTCTCTTACACCAAGACACCCTACCGTTTCCTTAGAAAGCGAAGAAGGAAAAAGAAGTTTCGGTGGACCATGGAATCTTCGAGGGATCCTTTATAGAAGAAGGAACAAAGAACGATCGATCGGCCTTTTCCAGAACTGCACCACCACCGGCAGCCGCCGTGGCTCCAGGCTTGTTTGCGGTGTAGCACCGAGAGATACCGATGTAAGGGATGCTTCGTGTGAAGGGCTCGCTGCCCGGAGACAATAAGACGGCGCTTGCCGTTGCTTCTTTCCGGAGATTAAAACGATATTTCCTCGTCTTTATTCTTTCTTATTTCTTCTTCTTCTTCTTCTTTCTTTCTTTTTTCTCTCTCCTTCTCTTCTTGCCTTCTTTTCGCACGATATTTTTACGAAGTAATTGTCGGTAGAGCGTTTCTTTTCGCGGATACTCGCTGTTATCCGTCGCCTCGCGAAAATAGCGAATAATTCAGGATACAGGATTAAATTGACGCATTCGTCGTTCTATAATAATATATTTAACACTTTAAAAATGCAAAAAAAAATGGAAATTCTTATCCGTCGAATTCTTTAGAACGTTCAATCGTCCCCTCGGTCGATTTTGACTATGGTTGTTGCTCCGAAAAGCAAATCACGCGCGTCCCTTGCCATTCGCACTTTCCACCACGCGCGAGTCAATTCGACCCACCTCCGCGCGCCGTCCAAATTAATCCCGTTTTAATCAAGAACGAACAACACCCGACGATTCCGCGTAATCGCACAAGCGAGAAGACCGATAGAAGAGAAGTGCATAGGAATCGACGGGAGGTGGAAGCGGGGCATGGGGGATGAGGTAAACCGTATCGACGAGATTTCACGTACAAACGGCCGCTCCAACGGATTCGTCCAATCGCACGGAATTTCCTTGTGTCGAGGCACAACGACGGCGCAATTTTTTCGTCTATTAAACGAGAATTCGATTGCCGCTCGACCGGGCCAGCTTTGTCGATTCCGGTACGGCGCTGAAAGTGCGCGCGCGCGCGCGCGAGTTTGACTCGCGAGCACAGCCATCGCGCGTTTTGGTCCACTCACCCCCTTCCCTTTCATTCCTCATACCAACTCTCTCTCACTCTGCGTGTCTCTTTCTCTCAATAATTCTCTCTATCTCTTTTTTATCTCACTCTCTCTCTTTTTCTTTCCCTCTTGCTAACTTTCTCTCTCTCTTTCTCTCTCTAACCAATGCCATCACGTTCTCCTCTTCACCGCCGTCGTCGTAGTTGTGCCCCGTGCGCAATCTCGTTTTTGCAGGCAGACAGACGAAATTTGCATTTTGGATTTGAAGCGGGATACAGAGACGAGGAGAAAAGAGCGATAGAGAGGGCGGGAGGGAACACGGAAACGACAGAAACGATACGAGACGGTGGCTCTCGTTGGTAATAAGATAAAGCCGCGAATGGTTCGTTCGAGCCGGTTCATTCAAAGCGCGCCCTCCGTCCACCCTCCTTCCGACCGTTCCTCCTCTCACCGTTCGTCTCTCTCTCTCTTTCTCCCCTGCTCTTTCGCCCTTTCTCGATACTTTTTGCGAGTATAAACCGATCGTAGCATTTCAAGAGGCTTCCACCCGCCATTGACCGCTCGGCCCGATTTCCTGCGGCCATCCACCGCTTTGTCCATTTCCTCGCTGATGGATTTTTCAAATTTCGCGCCCAACCACGCTTCCTACTATCCCCCCCCTTTTTTCTTTCTCTCTTTTGATCCGTTTGAGATACCCTACGCCATTCGTAGCTGTGTGCACGTATATTCGATTGTACGCGTTGACTTGCTGGGCAATCGATTCTCGAAACTTCACCGCGTCGTACGGTGAAGACTTTCAAAAGAGAATACATAGGGTGATCCAGGAATACACGCGGCGAAGTATTATAAACGCCGTTCAAGCTGTCGTTCGATAATTCACGAAAATTATCCACGTACGAGGTAGACTCCTAACCGCCGGTCGTTAAGTGCACTCTCATGTTTCCCTCGGCTTCTTCGTTGCTCTCTTAAGTATTATTTTCGATGACGTACGAAACGTGGTGACGTTCTACTAAACGTAGAAATAAAATTAAGGATGCGTTACGTCAGAACGGCGATAGAAAGTAAAGAGCTTAATGTACTTTTTATTTGTCGATTGTTATCTTATCGATTATTATCGCCTTGTCATTTGTTGTCTATTATCAAAGTGTATTGGGCTAATAATAGAGCTCAACGGTTCCGGCTGAAAAATTTTCGCAATTTCATTTCATTTGCTACGAGTCGAACAAAACGTCCGAAATAAAAATACTAATGGAATATAAATTCCACGAGTTGTTGGACGTTTAAGAAAAACGGATATAAGATCGCAACTTCCGCGGACGTGACGTTGTCGTATTTATTAAAAAGTCGTCGATTTTTCTTTCCTCGGTAACGCATTGAGCGCACTTTGGAGAATTCTCTGTGTCGAGAGAAAACTTTGTTCGCGATTGATCACTGAAGTCGCATTCGCGAGCGGCCCGTTAACGCGGCAACTACGACGACGACGACGGCGGCGGTGGTGGCGACAGCAGCGACGGAGGCAGTGGCGGCGGTGGAGCCGACTTTTAATCAAACTACGTTACGGCACGTACAAATATTTGCCGAGGGAAAACAGTCGGGCGAGATTATCGGCCGAGATGGAGGCGGAAGTGGAAAGTGCAAAGTGCGCATTCGGAAGAACGCATAGATCAGACGAGATTGGCGGTGGGCCGTATGCAAGCTATCCTCCACAACCCCCTGCTCACCACCATCACCCCCTTTGAATTTTCTCCTATCTGCTCGCAAATAATACTAAGGAATAGAACGATAGACGAGACTTTGCCTAAAACGGATGAGAGTGCAATGATCTTCGCTTTTTGTTTTTTTTTCTAAACGACACACCGATTTAGCCGGTTCCACTATATTTAGAATATATTTTTTACCTTATAAATTTCTCGGCGCATATAGGAATATTTTTATTTGTTAAAAATACCGCTTTCATTTTTTAACCGACTGCATTACGTACTTCTTTCGATGATATAAATAATATTTGTTTTGTAATATTTACTACGAGATATATGATCGTTAAACTAACGTTATAATTGTTTTACGTTACGAACTTTTCAGAGGCGTATGAATATTACATTTCATGGCTTACGCGAAAGCACGTTTAAATATAAATAAAGAGAGGTGGGGAGAAGCAACGGGAGAAAGCACGGCTCTGGAATTCGTTGGTAAAGGTAGACGCGTGAATTCGCGACGATATACGTGCGAGAAATCCTGACTTACGTCGGAGCTCGCAATTCGAATACCAAATCGCCAAATAGTCGTATTCAACGTCAAGGAAGAGTGCGCATGGGCGAATTCGGTGGAGGGATGACGCGAGAAGAAAAATAAAGATAGACAGAAAAATAAGGGAGGCGTGGGAATGAGGATATATATATATATTTTTTTTACACGAAACCTGACCTAGTTATGAATATCTCCCTGATTCTCCTCCTACCACCTATGTTTTTTCGCAATACTTATTTAGTATTAACCATATCATTTAACGTGAAACGTTAATTTTGTACCAGTCTTACTGACCTAGTTACTCGAACGTATTACATATGTATCATGATTTGAATATATCATTAGTATTGCATACCTACTTATGCTTATTTTATCGAGAATATTATTAAAAAATGGATGAAATGGGAAATTCGTCGCGTTTGGAAAAATATTTGATCGATTCTGTTAAATTGTTAAGTTCACTTTTTAGGTCAGTAAGAAAAGACGCTTTAGTTTTCGAGAAGGGTAAAAGTGCACACTTTTCCAAGTGTATACTACGAGGCTCTACAGGTGCACCATGTGACTCTCGTACGCATATATCATTGCCGTTCACCCTGTCGGATCTCCACCACTCCTCTCTCTCTCTCTCTCTCTCTCTCTCACTCTCGCTGCATAAACAAAAGAAAGTGCCGCCGTAAAGAATCGGCGTCTACCCTCTTTTGGCCCGACTCCACCCTCCTCAACCCCCTAACCCGCCCCGGTTCGTAGCGTAACGCAGGAAACAAGACACTTCGCGCTTAAATAATGCATGAGGAAGAATATTTACTGCCTCGGGGGCCGAATGCATAGCCACGCGTTGCACACAATGCACTTTCAGTGGCACTTGTACCTCGTTCGCGGGTGCGAGTCTTCTCCCATTCAACGAGTACGATATCGCACCAAGATATCGTTCTTTTTCCGCTTTTAGATTGGCGCACTCTGCGAAGTTTTCAAAATTTTATAAATCTTTGAGAAATACATCTTACATCTTGCGACATGTAATAATTATTAATGAATTTGATCGTTGAAAATTTAGCGAACAATTGGAGTACTAATTTTAGAGAAACTCAAAGACTAACAATAAGAACGGTGGTAGACAAACTTTTGAAAGAAATGAAAACCGCATCAGAAATATCGATCGCTCAGTGGTTCTTTCAAGGAACAGCCCCAATAAAAGACGTAAGTTATTTCATGGAAGGAAATAGCTCTGAAGAGCCAAGATTAGAAGTCTACTCGGTCTTTCAAGGTGGATTAGGAAACATCGAAGTCGACGTTTACGCGAGTCGACGTTTACTTTTACTCTCGACGGGATTTCGACGTGTTTCCTCTCCCTCCTGTCAAATGAATAGTAATCGACTGTCCTTCTTTCTCCGTATAGAAAAAGAAAGGAGGGAAGGAAACGAGAGAATTAAAGGGAACGCAAAAAAGTTAGGACGATTTTCGTAAACCATCGCATTACGAAGGATCGACGAATTACACGAGCCGAGTGAACACATTTCCGTCGATTCTGTCTCGCGGCTCGTAACAGTGACAGAAGAGTAATCAAATTTTCGCGCGGGATGTCGGTAAATACGTCGGATATTTAACGAACACTCGAACGAGCCCCTTGGCTTCAAATGATTTTCGACGATCAGGACGCTTAATGCGACCGGTATAAAACCCCTAGGTGTGCGAAAACGTTACGTCGCCAGCTGCTATTTCCGAAGAAGAGAATTTCTCGGTCCGTTTCCTTCTAATCCCGAAGGAAAATTGATCGACGCGTTCGATTGATTCTCAACGCTCGTTAAAAAGAACTTTGAAGTAGTCGTTGGCTCGTCATTCGGTTCCCTGATATCACATAGTATAATTTTGAGTCTTGCGGACTTGTACAAATAATTTATCCCCCGAAGAGTATAAATTAAACGCGTTGATCACTTTTACCATAGGATCAGAAATGTAATTTAAATATAAAGATGAATTACAATCACATACATAAGTCGAGAATCTACCGAACGATGGCAGAGAAACATTCTTCCGATATATCAAGCGTGAGACAGGTACGCGACTGTATTTCGAGGCGAACTTATAGATATCTACGTGAAACGTTACCGAATCTAAATTCCGTTTTTAAATGGAGTAGGTACGACTATCCGCTATTTTCGGGTAAAAGGAGTAGGTACCTACATACCTACGCATTTCGAAGCTCGCGAACACAGCAAAGTGAAATTCCGTAAGGAGAGATTATAGGGATGGGGTGAGTCGAAGAAGGGGAGAACGGGGAATCTAACTTTTAACACTTTCGGCAATTTTGTATCTATGCTGCGCCGTCTCTAATGGTCTCATCTTCATAATTTTCATTTGCATTTATATTCCGTTATTATTCCGGAACGCGAAGTTTCACTGACATAATGGCATTCATGTGATTACTTCAGCCGGTGAGTGGGGCAGGGTGGTGGAGGTGGTGATGGTTGTGGACCGTTATGGCAATGCACGCGCTACCACAGTGCAGGCTACCGTACAGTGACGTAAATTACGCCGAAGTTTCAGGGTAAGATTAATACTCATTACGCTATTCTACGAACGCTAAACGCTATGACACTTTAATCGCCCGTGGAATATACGTGGACGACGTCGCCAACGAGAGAGAAAGAGAGAAGATAAAAACGAGCTTCTCAAGCCCCGTCATTGAATCGTCTCATCGAGGACTGGCGTGAACGAGTCCAAAGAAAAGGTCGGATTTTTCGACGTACTTCTCTTACCCTGAAATACAGGGTGGTTCGGTAACAATTAGCACCTTAAATATTTTCTTTATTTGTAATAATACGCAAACATGTTATGTACCAAACTTCTATGATACAAAGTGGGAGATAAAATAGTTAAAAATATTTTAACATCTCGTTTACATTATCAAAGATATTTAAGGTGCTAACAGTTATCGGATTACCTTGTACATCACGTTAAGCTTTTAAGATTTTCAATATTTATAAATATGTTTCGAATGCATCATAATTCCATAAATAATTTGATCGATGTTACATCCCAGATTTTACGCCAGCGATTATAGTAGACTTATTTTTATCTTTTGCAGGTAAACGTTAATTTTTAACGTCCGTCTCGTAGCACCAGCTGAATCCTAACATCACGAGAGAATCGTAGAAGATACAGCGTATGTTTACTACTCTCAAACAAGCGGAGGGAAAAAGTTGGAGATTTCCTGGCGGAGTAAAGGATTCCTACTTTTTTCGTACCCCAACCGTTCCTTGCGAGCACGGTAACGCGCGATAAAACGCGTAGGCGGGTAAGAGGACGAGGTGGGGAGGGGTAAAAGAGCGAGAACCGTTTCTCTCTTTCTATATCTTACTCTTTCGTCCCGTCTCTATCGCAAACCCGAGACCGTTTGTATTTTCTCAGCAGCGCGTTCAGTCGAGGCCGCGTCCTCATTTACTTTGGAAATGAAGGTGTTACGACGAGAAGGACGGAGGGCCAAGAGCTCCCCTTTTTATTGGAACATCCTACAAAGTCATTTTGCATTTTCCCTTCTCTGCAGCAAAACGGCAGCCGTCACCGAGCTTTTCTCCTTATACGCGTAGAATCTTCTTTCCTTGGCGCTATCCTTTCTACGTTTTTTTTCCTTTTACTCTCTTTCTTTCGTTTCTTTCTTCTTTTTATACTTCTTATTCCTTTGCTTTGTTCTCCTCTCTCTCTCTCTCTCTCTTTCTCTCTATCTCTCTTCTTTCTTTGTTACTTTTTTTGAACATCTAGCCATTCTCTCGTGTGCATCCAAGCGTCGAGCGAATTTTCATTTTTTAGGTGAGTAACATTTTTGTTAAGTAAATAGCTCAACAGTTCTACGCAAAATGGCGGTCTAAGTTTGGGATTTCGAAACATTTGCAAATTCGAGCACCCATCGGTTAAATTTTTCTACAAAATGCAATTCTTGTATGATTTTAATAATCGGGAACTGATTGGAAAGCTAAAACTATAACCTCCAAGATGATATTAACAGAATTTTTCTGCAATAACCAGTTTATCGGGAAATTGTATTCAAGCTTGACATCATTTTTTCAATTCGAATACACGTTCGATATCGCGTACTTTGGAAGGACGCAATAAAATGTTAGATTAAGTCCACTCGCAGTCACGCTTATATATTACGTTCTCCAAAAAACCATAATCGGATTTTATCGTTCGGGAGTAGCGTGCGTCGAGACCATTAAGCTTATGGATGGAAACAAGTGTCGTTTTCGACGAAGTAAGTTGTTCGATTACAGAGTTCGTGGTTAGATGGAAACTAATAAAACGAAAACGAAGTTCGAAAAATAACACGAATATTTGATTTGTGTGCTTTGATTAGGTATGCCATTTTCCGTTCCCAAGGTAGTTTCGATCGTAGCATAATTGATGCGATAACAATTTCGGGACGTTCGATTACGGCCATTAAATTTTGATAAAAATTTGTGTTTAATTTTAACAACTTTTCCGTTTTATTATGCTCTACAGTCAATTGATTTTTTTAGGATGTGTACATAGCGATAGATCGGCTAGAGTTATTAATCATGCTTTCGATTTCATTAATAATTACGGACGACCGTAACGGTGGACTTTGAAAGTAATTCGTAATAGAATCTTTAAATATTGACACGTACCTACCTAGTCTGTTTAATAGCAGATATGGAACGTCATAGATTTAGACTATAACCTTTTGAAAGATTCAAGTCGATTTACAGTCGATATTTCAGGAATCGGCAGTTCAAGGTATGCTGGAATTAATCGATTATACTATAATGTTATTTAATGGATTTTCATAGAATATACTTCGTAAGTTTATTTATAATAATCGGTTATTCCTCAATTTCGTGATATCGGATATATCGACGGAAATAATAGTTTTTTGATCGATCGATCGAGAAAAATCTGCAAATTCGAGAAATATTTGTACCCTGCATAAGCCATAAGAAAAAAAAATGAATTTGGTATTCTCTCGGGAATCGACGATACACGTTTTCACTGTAATGGTGCGCGTCGCCAGTGCACATTTCTAGAGACATCGTCGATTGCTTATTCTCGAGTAAACGATTAACTATTTATTTCCCATTTACCGAGCGGCATACGAGCAGCAATATTCTACCCTCTTCTTGCTGCCTATACTAACCTCACGTCGATGGATATACCTAACATGCTTATGTCCCACCGCTCTCGTCATATATGTATATAGACGTACGTACTTATGTACATACATACATGGATGGCATAGTCGGCATGGCAGACGGCCTAATGTATTCGGCGCCTTTGATATCGACGTACACGGTGTCATTATATAGATGCACGAACTATCGTTCTCTCCTGTAGACATTATGTGTACGTAAGGGGCACGTAGGTTCCCCTTATATGAAAAATGTATTAATCTCAATTATTGAGCTTATTTCTGGAACAAATTTAACTTTACGATCACGATATCTTTACTATAGATAACTTTTTTATCATTTTGAATTTTTTTAGAATTGAAAGAGTAAATAAACTGATGTGCGTACTACTCTCTGGATAATATCGGGACTAAACGATTTGGAACGTTAATTTTATTTTAACAAGCTTCTGGCGATACAGAATTATTTTCTTCCTTTCATTCCACTTTATTCCAGCTATACCAACGGTAAATACCTTAAATATCTTTTTTTAGCAAAGCTGTATCCATCTCGTTTATAAGTATAACTTCGAGTCTAGACGTTGTACTCTTTAATGGAGAAGCTCAGCTAACAGGAAAAATGGTTTCCAAGATTATTTACGTCCCCCATACTATCTGCCGACTTCGGATAGAAAGGAGAAGACTCTAGCATTTAATCCAATCGTATATAATAGAAATTGAAAGTAGTTAAAAAAAATTATTTAACTCGTTGGCCAGTTTTATTTCTCATTTTTATAACCTTTTTTCCCTTTAACATCAGGTGGCCTCTATCCCTACTCCCAGGGCGTAGCAAGAGGCAAACAATGTCCGTAGTAGTTTGGAGGAGGGCTTGGCAACGTGCAAATGCGGCTTACCATGGCTTTCGCCTCTGCCGGGGCTCGCTGCTCACGGTAACTGCGTCCCCGAATGGAAACTAACACGCCGTCTCGCTGTTGGGTACCTACAACCATCGTCGTAACGTCTTTGGGCCTGGAGAGCACCAGCTAGGAATTACCGTTGTCGCTAATTCGACGCTAATTCCACGCACACGCATATACACACGCACCGCGCGTTGCTCTTAACGATTAGCGTTCTGCGCGCTTTAATCTTCCAGAGGTCTTTCCGAGTCACTCCAAATTTGAACTTCAGTATCGCGGCGTGACTTTAATCTCTATGAGGAATTCGAGACCGGGCTCTGCCGACTTTGTCTTTAAATTTACACGAAAATGTTTCGTGTAACGAACAATACGTTGGCTCGTGAACTTGTCGTGTGGAGGATCTTTCTTAGGACGAGGTTTTGGGTAGGTAGGTACTATAGTAATCTGACTTTGGAAGTAGACGTAGTTAGTTCTATATCGAGACATATAAGTATAGCATCTCACCAGGTGCGACTTCACACCAGCAGAACTCGTATAAAGATTTTCGTCACACAGTTATGTGTATCTGTATATAAATAGGGACAAGTGAATCTCCTACTGGCGTGAAGGCGGATCTGGTGAGCTATTTATGACTACTGCCACACTGTCATAATTATACTGCAGTTCTTTCACGACAAGAGGTCATGTGGAGCAGCATAGGGGGAAGAAAACTGCTAATGAGGAAAACTGCATCCACGATTGTATTAGAAGAGGTGAGCAATTTAGAAATATAACTAGTCAAACCCTCGTTCCTTCCGAAAGACATCTTCCTCTAAAAATACTATCTACATACTCGTATATTTTGTTAATAAAGTTAAAGCTTAACTGTAATTTAATGCAAATTTTATAGAATATATTTGATTGTAGAAAATTGTAGGTGCGAAACCGTAGTCTAGATTCGTCTCTACGGTTTAGCACACTCGCACGCAACGGAGATTTCCTCTGGCGATACCGGGTGGAACGATCTCTCGTGCCACTTACAATTTCCTTGCCGAGAAAGTCCGTTTTATCTGCACTCGTTGTAGATGCACACGCCTTGGAAAAAGCGATCTTTAAAGGGTTAACACGATTTTCTACCCTTATCTCCGCTACCTTCCTAATCTTTTGAGCAAGTATCATACGATACGTTGTTCTCTTTAAGGCTTACGTAAACTTTGTACACACAGGACGATGTAAAGTGTTCCTAGAGATTACTGCGTGGGTAAAGTCGAGTCTCAAATGAATTCTTATCCAAGCGAGAGAAGAAATATCCAAATGTTAATTGTATGTAAAGTTTTGTTATTTTAAATTAGGGCTAGAAAAATCTCGATTGTTCAATTACAATGTCAACAAAAATGAATGCAGGATACAGAGAATATGATCAGCTGCTTTATTCGAACGGAATCAGATAATTATCGCGTGCGTGTAAACACAGGGAAGCTTTACAAGATTCTAGAAAAGCGTATAAGCGAAATCCTCTGGGGTTTGTGTAACGCCATCGGGGGAACCATCGCGTTATACATCTACATTGAAACAAATCGTTCAGAATAGATAACAGTAGCGAGACGAGAAAGTTCCGGTGCCGGATATGCGATACATGCGAGAATACGCGACTAGCGCTTGTTGGTGCCTCGCATATCTATAACACATACGCATTTCTATATTGTATTATTATGATAGAGTTGCTCGCAACTTTCCGATAGCTTAACTTTATCAAAAATCGTTTGAGTTGCGCTCGCGTCGTGGTTGCGCGTAGGCGAGATCGATATATTGGATTTTGGTTTATCAAAATACCGTGAGATAGATTTTGTTTATATGTGATTTTTATGCCGCGTGCATTTATCGGCTGCCGTCACGTGTTACGACTAAATAAAACTCGTCGATAGCGCGCTAGAAAATGTGCACGACGTGCGTGGGATTATTATAGAATATTTTGGAGTTGAAAGGAAACGCGTTTGGTTGTGTAGTGCATTAACTATGTATAACTCGATTATCGACACCTCGTATTAATAAATTTTTCCCGAGAACGGTGTAACGGCGTGTTATACATGACGATTACTATCGTAAATCATATTCAATGAAAACACATTAATGCGAGCGATAATCAAAATCACGGTAACGCGTAGTATACGCATGTACCGTATACACGATAGAGGCGATACGAAGTTGTAGGTGGTACGCAAACAATAAACACCGTCGTATCGATCGCTGGTCGAAGATCATTACGGACTTCCGGGCTTCTGGCACCGTAGAAGACATTTAATCCGAGTCGCAAGTCCAGAGAGCATCGCCCAGAGTAAACCGGATGCTGCGATTCGATGCGTGGTAAGACATTTATGACCGGGAACGGGTTTCTACTTTAAGGATGGCCTCGGTGGGACTCTCCTTTCATGATTTACGAGGCCGTTAAGCGACGCAGGAGTAATTTTAATTGTTTCGCCACACGAAAGGAGGCTCGTACGCGCGAGCACCAGAGAAAGAGAGAAAGAGAGAGACAGAGAGCTTCGGTGACTCTCCTCTTCGGGAGGGTCGACGGTTGAACGGCGCGCGGGACAATGGCGGCCGATTAGGTCTCCGTTGTTCTTCCACTAGAAGATTCAACGCGCACAGTTTGAACGTTATCGCTGTCGTAAACGAGCTACGAAGCCGATTCGAAAGCGAGTTTCCTGCGTTACGATTCGCTTGGCAAAGTAGAAAGGAACGTTTAACGGCACGCTGGTCGGACGGTTCGGTGCGTGGCTGGGCCAACCGAAATGAAGCGCTTACTGAGATTCGGCTCCGAAGTGAGATAACGGCACTTCCGGTCAAACTGTCCCACTAGCGAGGTAATTAACGAGAGTCCTCTATTTAAGCGACTTGCCTCGTATACGTTCTCTCGCTGTGCTAATGGTCACTGCTGCTACTGATGCTGCTGCTGCTGTTGCTGCTGTGGAAACTTCGTACTCGAGGATCGACCGTGTAAACGTGTCTTCCAGGATAATTACGAGTCATTGAAAACACGTTCTCCGGGAGAAACAGGATTTTTACATGTTTTTTAATATTTTTTAATATAATCACCATTTGGAACACTAACATTACGAAAGCGGAATATGTCCTGATATTCACCAGACTGCAGTGGTCCACGTTATTTGTCGATTAAAATTTTCCCATGATATAGTTTGGAGAACACACGAATTAGAGAATCCCTTTTAAGTGGATCCACCGAGTATCGTGGATACAAACATTGCGTTATAAAGCAGGAAGAAAGGAGGGCCCTTACGACTTAATTGAACGAGTGCGACTAGAATTAGTCGCACGGAAACATTCCTAAAATAGATATCGACCCGTCTACCGTGTCTGAAGGCGCCCTCATCGAGCGTAAAACCTTACCATTTCTACTTCTACGTATAAAGGAAGCTTGTTCGTTGGATTGCCGGCGTATCTACGTTTTCCCTTTGCAGCAACTCCTTAACCCCGTATTACGCGATTACGCAAAATGCGAGGCAATTTCTACTTTATTGTATCGTCAACGTTTCATTGTCGTTGTGCCAAAGAAACGATGATGATTCTGTTATTCGGATTGCTTTATTTCTTAGCTATAAACTTTTAGGGACGATCAACGGGATGTTGGGTGTAAACGGTGGATAAAATAAATGCAGAAGGTCGATATTGTTATAAATAAAATTTATTTTACTATTTATAGTTTAGTTATATCAAAAGTACATAATTGCATCGAAATTATTTGATTTCAGAAAAATTTGATTCATCTACCGACTCAGAGTGCCTCGATGCAGCAAATTCTTCACCTCCGCTTCTAAACCCGCCACCCCGTTAATTTTTCCGAAGCTCCCTCTTTATCGTCGCTTCATCGTTCCACATCGCAAGAAGGTAAGGTGAGAGAGATCGCGATCATCTTCAAGAGGGTCTACCTAATAAGATTTTTTTCTGCGTGAATGCGTAGGTGCGCGAATCCCATGGTCCTCCGGAATCCTTCCATCCATCGAACATCGTAGACCCGTCGTAAGATAGAGAGGACGTCGGCGGGAGGGGTTGAAGTAACGGTAAGAGACGACGATATTCGCGAAGGGTGGCTAAGGCTTTCCTCTTCTCACGCCACTTCCACCGGTTCATGCATAATTCCAATATGTGATAGAAATAGTAGCGTAAGAAAGAGAGAAAGAGAAGACAGCGATAGAGGGTGTTGGGGGGAGGGGAGCGGGGTAGATGATGAGCGAGGGAAAGACGAGGGACTCCTGAATAACTTATCGGTCGCTTGTTATCCTGCGCATCCGAGGTCGAGCCGAAGGATAGAGGTAAATTATTTATTACCCTTCGAAGACAGAGCCTGGACAAGAAGAGGGAGAGGGAGGGAGCTCGACGATACACCATAGGATTACTTCAGAGAATAATGTATAATCCTAAAGAGAGGAGGACATTCAAATTATGCGTGATAGTCGAGCACGGTGATTTCCATTTGAAGGCAACCGTTCCAAAGAACACCGACGGTATATCGCTCCTTTTGCCGAGAACGTTTAGGCTTTCAAATATTCGTATACTTTGGTCCTTTGTCGAGAGCGCAGCTAGAAAAGAGGTTTAGTCCTCTGTTCAAGCGCAACGATCTTCTTTTTTTTCCATAGAAAATAAGGCGGTATGAGAAGGTTTTAAGATCGATGATTAGAGCTATGCTAAATCGGAAAAAAATATTACTCGGGAATAATCGAGCGACGATGACGTCCACCCGGTCACCTTTTTTTTTCTCGTCGCTAATATCAAATGGAATTTTCCGTCTAACGAGACGTCAGGTTGAGGTGTAACCCCCCCCCCTTCCCAATTCGATTCCCTCGAAGAACTCTCATTCTTTGGCGAAATTCAATTTCTACTTGAATCGCAGATCCTGCCCTTCTCTCATCGAACGGAAGGCAGCTAATTAAAACGCCTCCGAGATTTGCATTCTTCGATGAACCCAAACCTGCACCCTTCTCCCACCACCTCCTTCCTTTGCTTTCTTTTTAACGTCAAAACAATTCGGGCTTCCGTGCTAATTCCGCTCATCGAGACAGTTCGCCCGAACGGAACGTTCCGATTGAAATTTTTACGAAATTCTTAATTAATCGATTCTCGACTACTCTTCGAACTGATCCTAAGAAATTTCTGAGAAGTTGTCGAATTTGGGTTCACAAATTTCTCGAATGAAAATTTATAAGTAGTACCTACTCGATTATTATCGGATACGGTGGTAGCGATAAGTCATAGTTAAATCTTAAATAATATTATCGAAGGAGGATATAAAGATTCCCCAAGAGGATTCGGTATCGAAACGAAGGTAAAAAGGAAACGACGCCAAGCGGCGAAGGGTCGGTAGGTCGAACGTGAATGGGATTGTGCCGGGATTCGAGAAGGTGCAATCCATCTTCGTCTCATGGTCCAGCAACGGTTCAAGCAACGGCCCAAGCGTTGGCCTTCGGACCGCTCCGGAGCATACTCCTCCATCATGTTCACCGATACTCTCATCTTCTGCTCTCGTCTTCTGCCAAGTACACACGTACATATATACATACATGCACGCACGTTCTTGTATCTCCTTTTTCCACTTTTCTTTCGCTACCTTTCTCAACGAGCCGTTTCTTGTTCAACGTCTGTTCCTTATCTCTCACCGTTTTCCGAGTATAAAATCTCGATTCGGCTAATGACACTGAAGTAAAAAGGTTTATGGCATTTAAAGGAACGAAAATTAACAATTATATTTTTCTTAATATTTCCACTAACGTATTTAGCAACAAATTTCTAGCAAAGAGTAATACTTAATTTATTAATTACTCGAGTTAGAACAGTAGTAGATCTTTCATAATTATTCCCTTGAAATTGTACCCAGCTCGGTAGTTTCTACACGATAATCACGTTTGCGGGGCATATTTCACGTGCACTCTACTGTATAGCCGATAAGATGCGCGAAGGGATATCCGAACATTTGAATTCATCTTGCGCTCTCGCGATTCTCCGTTACCCATGGAACACTCGAGTTCACGTTACTAATTCGATAATCATTAACGCTTCACGGTAAACCTCGTCTACTTATGCTAAATGGAAATTCCGAAGTCACCTTTTCTATTTCTCTCTAGACGACTTTGTAGTATCGATTATAGATCGATCGATATAACGGACATCCATTAGCGATTAAATTGGAGGAACGAAAAGCTTCGGGTGATTTACGTAAATTCATTTCACTTCCTAATTCTTCCCTCTTTATATCCGGTAGCCGTCGTTTTTTCGAATCGCCGAAAGGAAAGGAAGTGTTCATTTCTAGGAAGGAAGCGAGTTAGTTGAAGCCAAACTCGATATACCGGCTAGCCGTGATGGTCCTTCCTTCGTGTCTCTCTTTCAGCTTTTAAACGAGATCCTTTTCCATGAGAAAGCCATTAATCGCGCGTCTACGGGCAAAGTGATACATTCCATTGAGGCGGGTAGGTGGACGATGGATGCCGGAGCTCTCTTGGGCTCGTTCGTTCGTTCGCAGCTTCTCTAGCAAAGTGTTTTTCACTCGATCTCATTTGCCGGTGCATTCGGGCGCGTCTAACGAACCTAAATACTTTTCCTCGGCTCGATCCGACGCCGTGGCGAACCGAGTCGACGAATAGAAGGTTATCGCGCTACTACTTCGCCGCTACTTCGCCAATCTTTTCTTTTCTTCTTTCCTCCATCCTACCAGCGCTATTTCATCCTTCATCCAGCGTCTCCTTCTCGCGCCGATTTCTACCCACTTCTACGATCCTTCATCTCCGCCCCAATAACCCCTTTCGTTCGACTCCTTATCCCGCTCCTGCCTCGAAGCAAGTACTTCCGCCGAGCCGAACCGAGCGATCCTTCAAACGCACACTCACCTATCCGAAGCTCCTTTTCACCTGCAACTCTTCGATACCTCTTTTCTTTTCTCTTTTCTTTTCGTATCTTTTTCTCTTTAGGTTTTACAAATCTCTTCTTGGATGGACCACTACGAGGATGACTCGAAAGTGTTTGCTTTTTATTCTTGTCGTCTTATCTTTTCTTTAGTTCTTGTATCTAACATGCGACAATCGTCGGTCGTCTTTGTAGAAATATTCTTTTAACCTCTTCAGGGATGACACTTCTTTTGTCGCGTTAAAGAAAAATTATTTAATTTCTTAGGTAATCGTATTTTATTTATTTTCAGTCGATAGCAATTTAACGAATACAAATATTTAGACACAAATAATATTCGTTAAACTAAATGTGCACGTAGTATGTGTCGATATACTCGAAGATGTTAAATCTCGTTGTTTCTCCTCTTTTTTTTATGAAGATACAATGGAACAACGTCAAACGTAACTCGTCTCTCTTTATATTACTTTTTTCGAATTTCACTTTGACATTTTAGTTCATCATCGACGTTTTCAGAATATTGCACCGGGGGTTCTAACGAAGGCTTCATCGTTTTTAAACTTTTCGCAAAGAGGAAGTGCTGCGCTTCCTTTGATGCGATATAAATGACGTGCTCGCCGCATAATATTTTTCTGCTAAATTTTCTCCCCATAGAGAGCATACTTTTCTTATCGTTGCTTATAAAACACTTTCGTATAAAAGGGAACGCCGTTCTCGTGGTGCGTGTCTACCCGTAGCTTACAGCGATTCCTTCGTGATGTAATATTACAACGTTGTTAGAATATTCACGTAGCTTGATGCTTAACGTAAATAAGGTTGATTGAAAAGTGGAATGTATTTTTCTAAAAAAACATTTTACAAGAAACCACATTAGCTGCGAGTTGAAATCTTTTTAAAAAGAGCCCCGGGATGTTCTCGCAAATCGTGGAAGTAATTAAGCACGAAAAAGAAGGAAACTCAGGCTCGACGTTTTAGGTTCGAAAGGTCGATAAGTTTCCCTTGGAAAAAAGGAAATCGTTGATCGATAGCATCGACGATAAGATCTTATTTAAATTAAGTTCCTTTCGAGCGAACTTTTCTCACCTTCGATTCTTTCGATTCTAGAGCTAGGCTCGAGGTTGATGTGTCTTCTGAAATAGGACTACCTACTTTCTCTGTCTGCTTCTCTCGACGGAAACATCGACTACGAGTGAGAATAGTCTTATCGGATCCCGTCTGCTTAATACTCTATTATCGGATACAAAAGCATGGGGAACGACTCCGGTCGAGATTTAACGAAGTCGACGGCTTTTAGCTCCTTTTTTCTTTTAATGTTCAACTTGGAATCCCGAGAGCAAGAATTCTCGTTCGGACGGGTAACAATGGACGAGTTCGCGAAGGAAATCGATGCTCGCACGCTCGGCATCAGAAATATCCGAACTACTTTACATATTATTTCAGGCGGCTCATTCCACTTCGAAGGTAGGGTCAGAGTTCGATTGTTTGACAAAGCGGCGAGTTCCTTTTTTTCGACGAACCATATTCCATCAAAAACGTTATAACGTCACCTTAAGGGATCTCAAAGCCATAGAATCGTTAAGGATCGCAGAACGCCCGGATCTCTCTAATCTCGGTAATGAATCTTCGCTCGAGATCGGATCAATCTGGCAAGAGACAAAGAGGAGTCCGCATCGGAAAAGGAAATGCTAGGATAATCTCGTCGGCGCGACCCCGATTTGCTAAACGTCAGACGTCGCGTTCTCGAGGAAGCATGGTATCAGCAGTTTTTCCTACGGAAGGTAAAAAAAGGGAGCAAGAGGAAGTAGAAAAAAAGGGAGTGAAGAATGTATCCTGCCTCGGCGTCTCTCTCTCTCTCTCTCTCTCTCTCTCTCTTTCTCTCTCTCTTTCTTTCTTTCTCTCTCTCTCTCTCTCGGATTCTTTTAAAGTGCAATCTTTTGCGCAAATGAGGTAAAATTGAAGCGCTTGGAAATAAATGGGCTATCGCAACGGGCACCGCGCGCGCACGTCTCTCTGCCTGCGACAAGGGAAAAGCATATTGAACGTAGCTGCAAATTGGAAGCTCTGAAATAATCTCTGTAATCTTTCTTCCTCCACCTTCCATCCGCCTTCTCCCTTTTCTTACGTTATGCCAATCCCCTTCCCCTCTTTTCAACATCCTTCCTTCGCTGTCTTCCTCTTCGTTCTCCTATCCACCTATCTCTTTTCCTCTCGCAACACATTCTCCGTCTTACACGTATCCTCTTCACTCTTCTTTGTGTCTTTATCGACGAGATTGCGCGCGCTTGCGAGTCTTTCACTAGACGCTAGATATACGTACACGTACGTACGTGTTGCTCGCAAAAGGTTTTACCCTACTACCTAGCTGAGATCGTATCTACCAGCTTGGAATATCGTGTCTTCGGAGCTGGAATGAAGCGAGTGCGAGTTCTTTATCTGTCTCGTATCGTTTTGGGGGTTGGAAATAACACGAGGCCCTGTTACGGTGAAGGGGCGAAAGCACTTGCGAAATGATTATGCGTGAAATTATCTCGTAAATTGAAAATATTTCTTTTTGTATTTCTTCTTTCTTTCCTAAAGATAGATCTAATCAGGAACTATAATAATTTAACAATGTACGAATACGAGGCTCGTTCGATCAGAAAATTTGATCAACTGTTTTATCGACATTTCATGTTCTGTTTCTATATATGTAGATATATATCTGTAGTTCAGTAGTACGATTCATTTTCTACCAAGAAAAGTCTATGTTCGTCGATCCACGAGTAGAAATGACGAACCACTTTGCTTACTAAGAAACGGGCTACTGCGAATCGCTATGGATGCTCTTGTTACAATAAGTGGTAGCATGTTACGTTCTACGGTAGAACTATGACAATTTTCTGGAATATGAGACGTCATGAAATCTGAGAAATCGTACAATGTAGTTAGTAAGTACATAAGTCAATTATTATTTATTTTAAAGTTGAATATTTGTTATATATACACTTTTTATTATAACGAGTGCATAATTATACAAAATATTTTCACTCTCGGAGTATCTTACGTGGACCGAGTAATAGTCTATGTTATACGATATATGTACGTAGATTATGAATATCGATATCCCTTATCCTATGTAGAATATCCTCTGTGCTCAAAATCCCAGGAGTATTTATGGAAGGTCCTGCCCATGAACCGATGTATTATCGATAGTATTTTAGAGACGCTTTAGCGAAGATAGGATAACGATCGGGTAGGGCGATACTCGTATTACCCTTTAGACTTTATTTTCGAATCCTACCGTATTCTAATTTAAATCTTCGTATCCTCGTAATCTCTCTATTCGAATAGCAAACTATTAATATCTTATCATTTAACTATTAAATTCCATTAAAATATTTAATTAATTGCAATAAACTGTAATAATTTGTGCAAATGTTTTTCTTCGATAATCCAAAGCTCATTTTCAATTATATTGAATATATCCACGTGGCTTAACTCGTGAAACGGTCAAATAGCAGTAAGAATTCAATCGCAAGTGCAAAACCGTTTCTCCTTTAGGAGCAAAGGCGTGAAAGGCGGTCGAGGGAGAAGGGAAACGAACGTTTACGACGAAATCGTGTCGTCCATGTTGTAACGTATATACATACATACCTATACACCTACGTACACAGGTATATATGTACGTATATAAAGCCGATGGAAACGGCGCCTCTTCGAATTCATTTGCCGGGGCTAAAATCACGCGGGAAATCTGAGCTGGAACCGCTTTTTAGATTGGAAAGCCATTCGGACCGAAGTGCGCGATAATTCGAGTCTGGCCGTAGCTTCGATTTCGCCAGCGTCGAGCGGATTCAAGTGGAGCTTGTGCGAGTTTTCGAAAAAAGAAAAGATGAGGTGGAGAAACCGAGCTTCGAGTTTTACACGCGCGAACGTGGCCGATGCTCGACTACGCCAGTGGACGATGGTATTAGGTCGAACATATCGAAAGCATGAGAGAAAGAGAAAAAGGAAAAGAGAGAGAGAGAGAGAGAGAGAGAAGAAAAGAAGCAAGTAGACGAGAGAAAAGACGAGAACGTGTGGGCTATTTCCTCTTTATTCGTGAAACGCTAGCGGCACAATCCCAAACTATTATTCCCCATTACCATTTCACCGATACTTTGCAGTGTTTAAATAAGAAGCAAAGGAGAACTGAAAACCAATTCGACTTTTGGATTGGTTGCTGCGATAACCAATTCAAGATAGCGTTCAAATGTGGTTTAGCATAACGTGGGTAACGTAAGCAGATAGGAGGATAACACAAGAGATATGAGAAGAAGATAGCATGTCAGAAATAGCTCGTCTATATGAATATCATTTAAATGCAGTTTTTCGTATCCGCAGGAAACGTCACGGTGCTTTTGTCTCTTTTCCGATATTACGTAACTATCGAATCGAAAGCCACCACCTCGGTATTTTTGTCAACTCGACGATTTACGACTTCATAATTTCTCGGAGTGCACAGTTCGATGGGACGAGAGAGAGAGAGAGAGAGAGAGAGAGAGAGAGAGAAGAAAGAGATATGTATCACCAGAAAGATAAAGAATGGCGACCGCAAATGCATCAAGTTTGCGAAGACCACTTGCGGGAAGGGTTCGAAACGTTTTACGATGGATTTATATCGGCAGACACGAACCGTTAACCACTTCTCTATTCGTTCTTGTCTAGAGCGATTTCTTTCCGAGATCGAAAGGTTGACTCGTCGTTTGACCTTAGAATCGATCGCCGAGTGAGGTTCCGAAGGGTCGAACGAAATCCATCGCGTCTGGAAGGACTCTTCGAGACTCGATCAAGAAGATGTACCGCGCTACACTATTCGTGTACAAGTATTCCATCAGGAAATTGCACGGAATTGCTTGGGACGTGATGAAAAAGATCGAGACTGGCTTTTATCGATATTGCAACCGATTGATAAATTATAATTAACGAAGAGAGTTAATAGAAACTGATAAAAAGATCAAATAAGATTTACGTCGAGTATAGATACAAATTGTATCGTCACCCATGCTCATAACAGATTAGGTGATTTATCCGTAGGCAATACACACAGACGTATGAACGCGATAACCAAGCCACGCGTGCTGAAAGATGGTTAACATTCGACTGCGGTCGATGACTAATTAGAATCTCAACTCAATTAATTATTCAGTTAGCGAAACTTATCGCAGGCTCGTAGAATATTATCGCTCGTGTAGATTCATCGGTTGACATCGTATCGCGGCTAGGTTGGGCGTACAACGATACTGGGGTTTTCGCGGGATTTGCCAGTACCCAAGCCTCTCTCTCTCTCACTCTCTCTCTCTCTTTCCCTCTATCTTCCTCTCTCTCTCACTCTCGCTCATCCCCTTTTCCTCTCCAATGAAATGATCGGCGTTTCGCGGCGTCGGTGGTGGCGGTGGCTGTCGCGGTGGTTCGAGTCGAGCGTGATGGAATTGGTAGATCGTGGAATGGTCGCGGCAATGACACCGTGAACCCGGCGTATACCTGGAAACGAGTCGTTGAATTGCCCATTGATTGCCTTCGCCTGCCATTTACACCGGCTAGCATTACGCGAAATCCGGCTATGGGTGTTGAAGGAGGAGCCGAAACGGGAGAATAAGCTATGGATGGATAGATGACGCTATAAATGAAAAGCTCTTAACCCATTTTCGTCTATTCTACCTCGTGTAATCTGATCTCTCTAATATTTCGTCTAACGTTAATCTCATCAGCTTTCCATTTAGCTCTAACACACCTATCTATAGACGCTGTCTTCGTTCACAAATATTTTATAGCTTTTATCCAACAGACCGTCACACGGCAAACCGACCACGTTACATCCATCATTTTCACTCGACAAAGAAGATAAGAGGACTACATCGCGAATAACGCGCATGCAACGTGTATTCTATTTCCTACTCATGAAGCAGCTTGAATCGCGAGTCTAGGTAAGAGAATAAGGTCGTTTAAAAGCCGGGATTACGTTCTGGGTGAATTTAAAGGCCGCTTAAATTTCGAGGTACATCGAGAGAAATGGAAAGAGAAGGAGAAAGATTGAAAGAGAAGAGAGAAGAGAAACGAAGACCATAGAGCAATTCCATCCGTGTACCTACATAGCAGCATCGGAATGCTCTTCGACATACCGAGAAAAAGGATTGGGGGGAGGGGGTATAAAGTAGGTGGAGGAATTCCGTGTCTTCCAGGACGACAAGGATCCACCTTGCTCATCCAGCCGGAAATTGGCCACATCTGCGCGGATACTCGTTACTGCCAGACTCGAGTCCATGTAGTCCGGCTTTATCGGCAGCTGTGGACGGCGAGATAGAAAGAGACAAAACGAAGAGAAAACTAGCAAGAGAGAAGCAGAGTGAGAAGGATAGTCTAATTGAAGCTGGGGAAAACTGCATTGGAAAGCGTCCTGTTGTTTCCACCGGAGAGCTGTGTTCCTCTCTCTTTCGAAAGGTAACGACCCACTTTAGTCGAGGGTATACGCGCGATAATCGCACTCAGCTTAGGACTCCAACAGAAAATTAAAAGAAAAGGAAAGACACTAAAGGGGAGGAGGAGATTTCTTTCTAAGCTCTCATTTTCCTATCGCGACAGTATTAACGTTTAAAAACGAAATCAAGGGATTATCTCTTAATCGCTTTCGTTATGATGCAACTTTTCCTATCCTCCCTGTCGGTGGTACCCCTTTACCCGTAGATTCTTTAGCAGTGGTGTAACCCTTTGTTCCATTGTTCGCGCAACGATTTGTTTTCTTGCTCGCATTCGCCCACTTGAAATAATCGCTACCTTTCCGCGCTACGCTATGTAAATTTTTAACAGAACGAATCGCCATATTAATTCCACTAGCTAGGAACAATCCGGAGCTTTGGTTTTCCCCTTTCGATGCTTCGTTGTTGATAAGGATTTATGAACAAGATTTACTCGTTAGAACTTTTCAACTGGATGCAGATGAATTTTAATCAAAAAAAGGAAACAAGAAATCAATCAAATTGTCAAGATGACGTACAGAAAGAAGGGAAACAGGAGAAACAACTTCTTACAAGTCGAGAAAGAGAGAAAGGATGTTTCGCGAGCATGGAACGCCAGGAAGGATTAATGTCCGGCTTCGTATCTCTGGAGGAAGAGACGAAAATCCGATTGAACAAACGACGAGCACGTAAACGCGCTAACTGAGGCGCATTGTATCGTGTTACGCCGTTTCCGAACGTAAACCGTTCTACTAACTCCAAGTGTATTTCTCTTACGGACATTGTCTTAACTTTCTTATCAAAGAATTGCATCTGGTGATGGTACGGGTTGTTATGTATACAAAATCCAAGAAGTATCATTTTTTACGTTAGGTTAAGAGCATAACGTTAATCCTGTTCGTTCTTCTTACTACGCGTTACCAAAAGCACGGTCTCTCTGCCCGAAAAAGAAAATGAGAAGCTATCACGAAATTGCTTCCAGCCTTTTTCGAGAATTCCAATAGAACTCTATTGAATTCAGTGCGTATGGTAACCGTACGGTAACAATGCGCAATCCGAGCCGTCCATACCCGAGATCATTTATTTTCTAGGATTGATTGAACGGACTAAATCGCTTTTGTAAAGCGGAACAAATCAATTTCTTAGTCGATCCGAATACTCTGCGTTTTTTTGTCTTTTTCTTTTCTGGTCGAGAATTCGATCGATAGGTGACACCGTATAAAGCGCGGATACATTTTACAAAAGTTTTCACTCGTCGCTTCTTTGAAAATTTTATTTGAAAAAGTTAAATCAATCTTTTGGGTAGTCGACTTCGGTAAAAATAATTGAATTCACGAATATATACATATTGCTTGGGATATGGACGATTAAAAGGTTCACCGTGGCAGATATGAATAATCGCATATTTAAAAATCGGAAACATAAAGTGACATGTTTAAACGTATATAGGAATATAGGTCATACATATGTCAATTATTTATTCGTACACGGGACGACCAAATACATACACGCTATATCTTATGCTAATTGAGTCTGAAAGTCCGCTACGTAGCAATCTTTTAAATATTTCTCTTCGAAAGAGGTCAATAATTTGACGAGAATACCTTACTTAAAATAAAGCCGAATGTATTTGTTTTTTNTTTTTTTTTGTAAAAATTACAATTTCGCGAGATATCGTCGACGTCTCAGCAGAATGATCGAAGAAATAAATTAATTTCGAGTTGGCTCCCTTGTGCTCATCTTTTTTCCAAATTCGTTCTTCTCGGGCAAGCATTTTACAATTGACACGAATCGATCGTCAGCGACGTCTACTACTCGTCGACCGGGCTTTGCATAAACGTCGACGCTTCGAAGGGGTGCGGCGAAAGGTTCGAAAGCTCGAGATTATAGAGACACGCTCAAGTGCATCGGCCGTATTGACAGTAGATCGGATGACAGCAAATAATATTCGGCAGTCAATATATTCATTGTGTTTGCACAAGCCACGGCAAATTGCTATCGACTGCTGCTATCGTGCAGCAGCAGTGGCAGCGAGGTAAAAGAAAAGTCGCAAGGGGGGAGAGAACGGGCCGACTAAACATCTAACTAGGACAACGCAGTAGACGTTGATTATGTATTTACGCGATCGCAAATGTTCAGCGGAATTCGCCGTTAGAAGAACGCGAAAGCGTTGTTTTTCTATTTCTTCTCTTTTTGTCTCATTAAATCGTAAAAAGGGAGTTAAGTGTAACTAGTCGGCGTTCGAAATTTGCATTTTCTACTTTTAGTTCTTTCTGTTAATCATTCCGTGACTCGATCGCGGGCTAAGCTCGTTGCATTTTTTATTAACCCACTTGCATAATAAGGAAGGAGAAAAAATATCGATCTTATCGCTAATTCTACTTTTATTATATTTAAGTGGAAAAAGTTCAAAAGGTAACAAGAAAACTTCCTATTTTAGTGACTTGTACATACATATATCCTATGCCAACTATATAAAAGTTCATGCTTTTTAATTAAAAAAAAGAGTGCAACTATTTCAAAAAAAATCTTTGTTTTCTTTCTAGTGACATTTGAAGCAGATTTTACAGATTCGTTAGACAACGCAAACGAAGTACCGACGTCCCTTCCATCCTATATACGCCCACGTCTATATCGAAAAGCACGCAGCCGGTTTTCCACCATGCAAAACGATCACTCGGCTTTATATCGCTCGTGACAGTCGAACGTGTCGACTTAACGAAGCTTTTGCACGTAAACCAGTTGGTTAACACGAGCAACGATCAGACAGGCTTTCGCTGCTACTGTTACCGGTACAGATAGCATCGAATTCGGCGTCTGGAAGCACGATGCCACCACCCCTTTATTCCCCTCGATATGGGGGGCCATTTTGTTGGTCCGGACGCGTTTCCGCGTGCAATCAAAAAAATTTCAACACGGACCGTAAATGAAACACACGAAAACGTTACGCTGCCTCGTTCTCCCCGAGGAAATCACTTTACTAATTCACGTCTGGAACTTCCACGGAGGACCGTGAATTTGTTTGTTTTTTTGTTATTATTTTCAGTTTTCTCGATTCACGAAATATTGGAAATTCATTTAGCATGATCGCGGGAATTGTTCGAAGAAATCGATAGCAATCGTAATGATTATGGTTTCTATCTTGAATAATGTTGATCGATGAATTATTTGAAAACGATCGAAAAGCTTTTTGCTAAATAAATGAAGCCCGTTCGCGTCATATTTTATTCTCGTTTTATCCACGTTATATTTATCAAGTGAGAAAGAAAAAATCCACAACTTGGTATCGATTGAAAAAGAAAATCTCTTCGCGTCCACGCATCTTTCGTTTAATTAAGGCAAATACTTGTCCCGAGGAGAAATCTTTCATGGGAAAATCCGCAAGAGAGAGAGAGAGAGAGACGGCTAGCGATTGTGTGCAGATCGCTTACGATTTCCGTAACAACGATTCCGATTGGTCGAACGACGTGGCTTAAGTGGGATCGCCGTTGATATGTTTGAGGAAAGAGGAATGGGTAGATCCAACGAGCGTTACCTGGTATTGCGTCATGGGAAAAGCGGTTACAGGAAAAGAGTGGTTGGGTTGGTTCGAAGGCGTTCGATTTTCTCCGGGAATTATTTTCCTGCTCCGAGAGCCTCGTGGTATATCCACGCGCATACAATTACAGCCGAGGGATTTGATCAAGCACTTTTTTGTTAGATCTATAAAAACGTGAGCGTAACAATGTTCTACGGTATCATGATGTATCACGTGAAGCTCAGTTTTCTAAAACTAATACAAGCACCTGTGTATATAAAAGTTTTATTTTTTCGTAGAATACATTCGCAGCAGAACTAATACCTATTGTGGCGATCACGTTTGATTGGATGTTTGTAATCAGCATGTACATAATTGGCTGGAAGAAGCGTGTGTTCAATTTCATCCAATACGCTTGATGTATTGTTTTCATAAGTTGTTTACCGTGCGTACTTCATGTAACGAAGTTCTATACAACGCCGACCTCTACTCAGTTGCCGGTCGTCAGTGAAGTAGTGAAGACGCGTTCAGTTCCCGTTACGGTTTATATAAAAGTACAAGTATCAATTATCGAGGAGTCCTTAGTTATCGAAACTGTATCTAACACATAAGATTGTCCTCTTAGAAGTTATTATTAACGAACTTATTTTTCAGATTGTAGTCAAACATTCTTTAGTTTTCTTACGCCTAGTTCTCGACGATAGATAAAATCAACGTTCGATTTCTTCCACTACGTTTAATATAGAAATATTTGTTTAAAATAATAAATAGTTCACGACAGTTCCTTATTTCGAGTAACAGTTTAGCCGATACACGAGACATAGATTTATGTTGAGAGCCACATAGATAGCAGACAAGTGCGAAAAAAGAGAGAAAGCTCGTAACTATGTTTCATTGTAATCATACTAAAATTTCATTTTCATTGTTTACTAAAACAGGTTGTAGGAAGTATTGAGTAGCAGGATTACGAACGACATAGGTGAAATTATATGTGCATGCGAATGCGACCAACGGTGAGACAGACAACCTGACGGGATTTTAATGCTCGCCATAAGGGTACCTGATTGATTATCCAAAAGTTCGATCGTTTCCGTTCAAACTTCGTTCGAATAAATTGGCGATCGTTGTAACCTGACTGACATTGATGGATGGAATATTTTATTCGGTTACGAGCCAAGAATTATAGGCGATTCTCTCTCTCTCTCTCTGCCCCCTCTCCTTTCTGGTGCATGCGCATACGCCTTGTTTCCTCACATGAATCTGTCATCAGGTATGACGATTTTATTGCGATGAAATATTCGAGCGATGAGACAACGGACGCGAGCGTATTTTAGGGAACAAAAGTGTAGGCGTAGACGTCGACGTTGATTGGACCATCATATTTTACTAACAAGTAAATATTTATATCTGAATAAATAAGTCAGGTTGAATGAATGGAGATAAATAGAACTATAGGTAGAGTGAAATGAATTAGCTCACGCAGAAGGATGTCATTTATCGTATATCTATAGTTTATTATGTTTATTTTATTTATTCAATTTACGACAAATGGACCTTTCGCTTCTTTTTAAACGGTACATCAAATTTAATCGCCATCACGATTATACAGCTGCGAGTTTAAAGGTAACGACAAGCTGTCGCGTAATTTGTACAAAAAAAATCATCATTTATACGGTTCGTCAAATTTCACGTTCCTAGCGTTATAATTACAGACCATCCATTCATCGGCGTTCCCCTTTTTGGTAAATTAGGATTGGAGGTCTTACCTCTGCGTCGACGGCGGCTCAAAGTCTGCAACATCTCTTTGATAAATTCTTCAAGATATCTTATGAGCGGATCACTCTATCGAATTCCACGAAGCTTCTGGGCTTTCTAAAAGCTTATGTGCTTAAAAGCGAGCAAATTCAATGTTGATGAATGCTCTCGACTTGCTCTTTTCCAATCGGAGAAAAAGATAAAGTTTTAATTCAATCTCTAATTGAATTACCAACGAATGGTCGATAATTTATAAAAAAAACTTGTACCTTGTCTTTTTTTTAATTCTAAGTAGTTTAAAGTAGATTTCGTACTTTTTTATTTAGCTCGATAGAAAGATTTAGGAAAATCATGTTGCACTCGAACGAAATACAAGAAGGAGGAGAAGAAAAAGTGAAAGACGAGCGCTATCAGCAGAAAGTCCTTAAGCGACGCTCGTTCCTGTAGTCGCCTCTAGAGAGTGAGAAAGAGAGAGAGAGAGAGAGAGAGAGAGAGAGAAGAACTTTTTAGCGGTACGATCCATCACGATCGGTCTTACGTGTGTTACACTCTGCAGAACTATCCACGATAACACGGCTCATTGACGCTCCTGTCTCCAGATTCGCGGCTCTCTTTCTCGATCAATCACAGCCTGGATCAATCATGGACGCTTCCTGTCTCGGCTAAACTCGTAAATTCTATTTCTTAGCATCGTACTCCACTCGTTTTCTCTATTATTCATTAATCCCAGGAACGTCGAGTAGAGAGAATGAGAAAGTGTGAGAGAGAGAGAGAGAGAGAGAGAGAGAGATCGTTCCTCATCCCCGAAAAGCTTCCACGCGAAAATCGAACGACGATTCGTAATTGTCCCAGCCGATTCGGCTGATAAATTAAACGACGAGATTTTTTTCTCTTAGCTATCCCTCGAACGAGTGGAATTACCGATGCCATCGACCTTTTTTTTCTTTTTTACCTTTGACACGTCAAGACAAAATTTTCTTCGTAAGAACGGGAGAAGGGGAGGAGAAGATAGGGATAAAGGGAGGACAATATAGGAAGAAGGAAGGCAGATCCTAGAAAAGTATTTCCGGCTACTTGGTGTCAGACACGTACAGGAAGTAGAGGCACGGTGTTACATACCTAAGTAGCTCTCTCGCTCTACCATGGTACTTTGGTAAAACACCTTGTTCCCGCTAAGAGAGTATTTAGTATGCGAGCTGAGCTTCGAACGGATTAACTTAGCTAGCCCTCGAACAAGGCGGTACCTTGCAAAGGTTTTGATGTTGACGTCGCGCCCGCGTACCGTGCGACTGTCCCCGAGCGATTTCGATTTCATTCAACACGCGATCGTCTCGAAAACACGTCGCGAATATTTCCTTTCAAAGGCACGCGAATTTTAATTGCGTCCGCTCGTGCAGCGAAGAGAACCGAAGGTCTTTTTAAACGGATAAAAACCGATCTATCCGTTTAAAAAAACTTTAATGTCTCGCTTTCGAACGGTACCTACCTATAGAATTATTTTACGGAATAATTTTCTTTAAAAGAATTTCTACAACACTTTCAATAACCCATCACATTTATTTCTTGTTCGTTTACCCTCCGTGAGAGTATGCAGGTATAAAATCGAGGATTTAACATTTCACGTTTGGATTATATATCTATTGTTTACTTTTTGAAATACATATTCCGGTCACTCCTCCACTCCCTCGCCACGCCGACTACGTTTTTACTTTTTTCTGCCGACCAACAAACACGAACGGCCGCGCTACGCGTACGAAAAAATAATCTGTAGATTTTATTTTCATCTCGCATTTTATCTTTTCTAAATAACCGTGAATTTTTTACCTCCCATTGTTTGCATAAATCTTTAAGAGCCGTGATAAGGAAAAAAGCGGAAGCGGATGATTGTCGAGAACGCTTGATATGGAAAATCCTTCTCTTTTATCCGCTAAATTCTTAATCAACGATAATAATAATAAAGTAGAAGCGTCCAATATCGTTTCGGCGTAACTCCATTGGAATAATCTAGCGCGGTAATGATAATGGCCTCCGAAACTTTCTTCGCGAGTACTTGTTTTTTTTTTTCTTCGATCTAAGCTTTTATCGGCTTTGAAGGTAGAAAAGAAGCAGGGCTTGAAACATTGGTGGTACATACATACCTTGTATCCTTCAACGGTAAAGTACATTAAATATTGATCGAACCGAGATAAAAAGCACCTTTTAGGCCGGGAGAATGCGAATACTGTATTTGATAAAATGCCTGAAATATAATTCAACTTTGAGAGCCGGATAAACAACCCTTTTATTCGTCATCGCATCGTTTCAGTCTCGATTTTATTGGAAATGGTAAACGGGGATCGGTATCGAGTCGCTGGAATTGTTTAAAATCAAAAAAGCGGAAAAAAGTTTTGTAATCGAAGGAATTACGTCAAAACTATTCACATGAACACACATACACACACGCACACGCGCACAGATACTTTTATACTTATCTCGAATTCACGTGAATGCAGAATCGTATTTACTCGAGCCCCCGAGAGCATAGAACCGTGCTGCAGCATTGTATCTTGCAGCTGTGCGAAGGCTAGCCAACGTAACATAATTCGAAACTCGCAACTGCTCTCTCTTGGTTCAGCCACCGTTGGAAGTGCAACTTACTCGACGGACAAAGACATTTCCGAGCACCCATTTTCAAGAGTATACGATGACGCTTGTGTATGTACGTGTGTACGTATACATCCCACGGTGGCGAGTATCTCGAATATCTCAAAAGTCGAGAAGCGAATTTACGAATGCGACTGAATTTCTTGGTGCCATCTTTGTAACACTAATACCTTCCATAACTTTTGCATAATTTCAAAACGAGGTGGTAACGCTGATCTTATTTCTTGTTCGTTCGTCATATCGAATTTTAAATTACTATTTAAAATGAACAACATAAGGGATTCGCAGCGATCATCTCCCGACTTACGGAGTATATATCACGATCGTGTTTATCCGCTATCCGTAGGGAGTTAAACATCCCTCGTGCGATGGTGAAGTAGCGAAATATGTATATGTACCTTTATATACGTACACCTCGAAGAAAAAGGGAGGAAAAGTTAAAAGGAATACAGGGGTAACGGTGAACAGTCGGCTGCAGTTTTTCTGATAAATTGCACGATCCTGTATCGGTGTACCGGAGGTGAATGCAGGCCATATGTTAAAGTTCAAAATACACTCAGAAATAAGGTATCCGGCTGCATATCCCGTTGGAAACTTTTGACACTTTAAAGCTGCACGCTTTCTGCGTTTTCCGTATCGTGTACACGAAGGGAACGACAAATCGCACAATCACGCCTCACCGGGCGCGCGCGCGCATTGCTTACTACTCACTCGATTTATTTCTTATCCCTTTCGCGCGTGTTGCGAAGCGAAGATATGTTTATAGATGTTTAGTCGGTAATGGTAAACGATACGTCTTCGATATCCATTTTAGAATAGATTTTTCACGGAAATTACGCTATTCCAAAGTCTCGAATGTTGCGAAAGGAAATAGGGAATAGGAAAAAGATTTGTCAAGAATACCAGAGTTAGAAGTATACTTTAAACAATTTTTATTATATTCAATCACGATAGGTACTGTATTTTTTTAGTTATCAAAATCGCATCAAGATCATGGTCATTAACGACCACTTTAGATATATGTACATTACACTTCTTATACCTTACAACAAAATAAAGTACGATAATTATTTTCAGACATAAATACATATCGGTCTTCGTACACAAAGTTTTTGAGACACATTTATGAGAAAGCACGAGAGACAGAGACGAAGAAACGGGACAAAGAACGATAAAGTGGACGTGGAAGCAGAAACAATGGTAAAAGAAGAAGAAGAGAAAGAGGAGGACTAGAAAGACGAGGAAAAAGAGGGTAGTAAAGACGGGAAAGAAAAGTGGAGTACAGCAACGGCAGCATCCGCATAATATATCGAGGAGGGCTTGACTCTGGCAGCGCAAACTACTTGGTAACTTCGTAAGACGAGCTACGCAGCTCTGATGAAACTCTTTGCCGACTACTTATAAACTTATCTCGCAACACGTCTTTAAAATGATATACATATCCCTTCCATTTCTATCTCGCGTAGAGATGGACGATAAGGGTTGCTCGCGAAAGAAAGAAAAACCACGAGGGAAGATGGTGGAGGGTCCAAAAAAGGACGAACGAGGTAAACTAGTTTTTTTATGAGCAGCCGATCTCGAAGTCGAAGAAATAATGGCACTTTTCGTACTTTGCGTTTTTTCTTCTTTTTGCGGTCGTTGTTTTGAAAACTTTGAATGTTCCATAATTAACCGTAGCATTTATTTCTATCAATATCACGTCGCGCAACAAACAGAAAATATTTGCGAACATCGTTCGAAAGTTTCGCACGGAGAAGGATGGGAGAGGGAGAGAGAGAGAGAGAGAGAGAGAGAGAAGACCGGGAAGTGCTGGTAAGTTTCTCACGAGACTTCTCCCGTTCATCCGTTTTCAAAGTTGTTTCTTTCTTTCTCTCTTGCTCTTCGTCTCTTTTTTCTCTTTTAAACCGACGCCGGAGACAAATCGACGTCACCCGTTGGCGGCGATATCTCTCCACTGATTTACCTCCATTTTTTCTCCTCCTCGAGCATTCGTCAGATTGTCCCATCGAAGAAAAGATAGAAGTATATTTCCTTTGTATATCAATTCGAGATTTTTGACGCGCGTTATTCGTAAAATTAGCAATGACAAAAAAAACAAAGACAATTTAATGTGAATCGGGTCAAACGCGCGGAGGCTTACGAACGAAAGGTTAAACATCCGGAAGCTCGTCGATCGTGGGACGTAAAAAAGCGTAATAAATAAAAACATGTCGAGTAACTCGGCGTACTATTTGTATGTATGTAGGTGCATCCAGGGTGTTACTGGAAATCGATGCTCGCTGTGACAGAAAAGTGCAGGGAGTGAGAGAGAGAGAGAGAGAGAGAGAGAGAGAGAGAGAGAGTATAGGGAAAGGGTAGAGAGGAGATATAGTAGAACGGATACACACACATACATACACACACAAAAATATCCTGAGTTCGATCGTTCGTTTCCCTGTATCTGCTTGCTCGTTTATGCTCTCACGCACGTGTTTGTGTCCCGGATATTTCGCGCGTACACGCGCGCGTGTTTCGCGTTTCAGATAACTTTTCCGCGCGAGGAGGTTAACGAGGGCAACGCGGAGGACAGCGAATGAATATGGATGAAATATGCATTGCTTCGTTATTGTTCATCGAGCGGCTTAGAAAGCTAGTACTTCTCTCCCACGTTCGTCTCTTTCCAATTCGTTCGACTCGCCATCTCGTTCCCTTGTCTATATCCTTGTTCTTTCAGCTATGGTCACTCTCTCTCTCTCTCTCTCTCTCACTCTACTTTTCTCGTGTTTCTCTTGGTCTCGCCCTGTCTCCACTTTTCGTTGCCGGCTAGAATTTAGTATTCATTGCTCGTACCGGTCGATCATACCCAACAGTATCTCGTTTCTCCTTTCCTCTCCTGTCTCTCTCGTTTTCTCTGACCATTCGCCCTAGCCTTTCTCGCCTTGTGTCACGTAATGATCCGTTTCTGGCTTTGATGTTACCGCGTGCTTCGCAAAGTCGAAGGAAAGAATAACAAACGAAGTATGGGCCATTTACGAGACTGTGTTGCTCGAGCTGTCATTCCTGTCACATCTCACCATACAGGTGCATACATAGTAAACTCCGTTCCGCATTTTATTTGCTTTTATTAACATCAATTTAAATAAGCGATAAAGCCGAGTTCGTGCGAGAACGCAAGTGTTTTTGCATAATGGACAAATTTATCGATTGAAAAGAGTTTCAAGATCATTGTTCGATCGAACGAGCCTATTGTTGGTCGAATTTTTTGGCACGATTCAACAAATTCTCTCTCTCCTGCTCTTTTTCCCGTGGTTCTCTCTCACTAGCAGCAGCAGAAGCAGCACACTTCCAATGTCACGCGTCGTATAAGGATCAAAGGTATTCCTTCGAACTTCCTTCTTTCACATTATTCACGAGAGTAGGAGAACCTTCCGATCGAGTCCAGTCACGCGATCGCAAGAAAATTTCATTTTTGGCAACCACGACCACTACCAACAGCAGTAGCAGCAGCAGCAGCACTTGGAAAATATTGCTGATAGAAACATCCTCGAAGTCTTCGTTGGTTTCGTATCACCAATAAGAACGAGAGAGAGAAAGACACAGGAAGTATGCGAATAGAATGTAGCACCTTGCGATACAGGAGAAATTTCGATGTACCAGTCCGGACGGATAAGAGTCTTTAAATATTTAGCTTGATAGGAAAAGGTGGATGAGTGAGAAAAAAAATAGTAGGTAGTCGCTTATAAAGCGAGCTCTTGCTCGAGGAGTTGGTAAGTAAGGGATGAAAGAGGGTTTGCGACAGAACAGAGAGAAAGAGAGACAGAAAGAAGTCTGGTAAGGGTTACGGATCACGCAGTCACATGCATAATACATGTCTCTCCGCAGCTATTGACTACGGCCTCGACCTATTTTGTACTCGCTTTCGACGAAGTTGTGCCGAGAATCTTCCCACTTCGTCTCTCTTGATAATTCCGTCGCGTGTTTTATCACTTCCGATAAATATACGATTTAAACATGCGATTTATTCGATTACGCCACGATTTCGATTTTTTTTTCTTTTTTCTTTTTATCGCTTTCGTAGATTCGTGTTGGTCTCCAGAACCATTAGTGCGCTCGTAATTGTAACTTTTCAATGGGTACTGTTATTTTACTATTACGGATAAGAGAATACCACGTACACCGCAACGAGAATACCGCGATTCATTTAACACCTGTGATATTATAGCGAGCAGCAGTGGCAAAGCCTGCACGAGAATTGACAATTATTACGTTTCACAATGGAAATCGATAATCGGACACGTCCGTTTAATCGCGATTGGTGCACTGGATTTAATAAAGTACTAGAGGGCCGAAAGTTTCAAAGGTTGGGGAGGTAGTGGGTGGGAGAGAAAAAGTGTATTACGATGTTCGGAGTTTTTACCCCGGATAAAATGTTGAAGGAACAAGCTCTTTATTTCTCCCATTCCCCCTCCCCTCTCCATCGTTCGTTTTCGCGTTCGATTGTGCACCGAAAGAACTTCGAGATTCGTACGAGCACCCCCTACCGGTACATACCAGTTGTTCGCATTACGTGTACAAATTCAAAGCGATTAATAATGAGCGGTATTTATCGAGTTCGCATCTTCATTATGTCGATTTTAAAGTTCATCTTTTAATTCTTCGCTACGCGCTGCGGTGCGTGCAAAAAGTTGCGATCTGGGAAGTGGTGAATTGCATTACCAGTTTTGCACCCTCTCGTGGAGTGGCTCTTGCAAGTTTACCTTTTCCCCATAAAATTCATTGTATTTGTTTGGAAAAGCTACGACGTAATAACTCGTTCTTTTAGATCGGCACGGGAGAGCTATTGTCCTTCGAATTTGGAGTACAAAAAACATGCTAATTTTAAAAAATCCTGTATTCATACATTCGAGGACACTTCGACGATGTCACGCGTACACGTTTAATCAATTGTTTCTCAATGCAGAACGAGTCCTTTCGTGGCATTGCCACAAGAATGCAGAAAGATAGGAGACTCGTTAATATGGAAATAAATATTCATGTCCAGCTTACGTGCGCGTTGACAGAGAACTAATTTATAACTTTAAAACAGCACTTCATCGACGAAGCTCTTGACAGGTTCGTTATTCATGGAATAAATAATTCATGTAAGGGGGTAGGCGAGAGGGAGGGAGGGAGGGAGGGTGAGCTCTCCCAGTACCGAGTCGCCGAGTGTCGAATAATCATAAAAAGCGTTTCAACTCTTTGATCAAGGTGAGAGACAGCTTTGAAATGTCTCTGAGGCTCTTTAGAAGAAAAAAAAAGGAAGAAAATTTGCAGTGCCCTTTCGAAGGTCCCGTCTAAATATTCATAAACTTTTGAGAGATACGTACAGCTGAAAGTGCATCCAAAAAAGTGTAGTACGCGTTCGAACTTCCCCGCGAAATTTTTTCGGTGAAATATACCGCGCGTATTTTATAACATCGCTGTACGAATCGAGCACGCTCGTAATACCGAAGCCTTAAGTATTTTCTTTTTGTGTATCTTTAGAATATGTTTTAAATAAAATGGCAATCGTTGTTGAGGAAACGCCCATCGATAATGACGGAGTCTATATAAAAAACTGCCGGCTTTGTAAATCGATTATTTAACGGACCGATTTCAAGGAAGGAAGCTCGTTTTGCGAGAACAAATAGCGGAGCTTTTGAGCTTTCGGGATAAGAATCGACAAGGAACGTGCCGAGCTTACTCGGAAGTTGATTTACGCGCGCTCGTAAGACTCCCGACGCTATGAATATATCACTGTCATATCGATGTAGTACTGCAGGCGCCTACTGCGCTTGAAATTAGTCGTCTGACAAAGTACTGCAGGCGGAATTACCGAGTCTCTTCTCTTTATTTTTCTTACTCTAATAAGGAATACCCGTGTAGTATATAATAATGGCTTATAAATTTTTAAGAAATTCAAACGGTTTAAGTAATTCGATGTAAAATCGTTCGGAGACTTATTCGTAAAGCTTTTAAAATGTTTTTGTTTGTTTTTTAATACAGGATAAATACCGCGTCTACCGTTGAAACCGATATCTTCTTTCTGAAAAGACTGCGAATGCTTCATTTAAAATTCATGACTATTTTTAACCGAGAAATGAAGGCAACATTTTAAAAAGTATGGAACAGTGAAGTTAAATAATCCGAAAAAAGAGAGAGATGGTAGTGGAACTTTATTTTATCTTTCATTTTTTTTCATTATATGTATTTTTCTTTTATTTTACGCTTCGCGTTTGATTTTTATACGTATTTTCCCGTTTTCGAAATTGTCTACCGTACCCGCGTGCACACGCAAACACGTTTTACACACGCGAGTGTCCGTATTAACTCGGGGACGACATGCGACACGTTTCGTTCGCAATCCAACTGGTCGAGTTTTTGTTAATTTTGTATTTTGAAAGAGTGCGTACAACGCTAGGCGGACTTTCGTATAAGGATGCTGCAAAATTTACTATGAAACCGTGAAAGGACGAGAGATTGCTTTTATTTAAAAAAAATTGCCGATACAAAAAAATAGCTTGAGAATATGCGAGATTTGGATTTCAGGGTACGGCATAAATTTTCCAGCAGGCTCTCGATATATCTGTTATCGAGTGACACCTCGTCGCGAAAGCTAAATCGATAATCGTGTATACTTCGAACGAACATGCTCGACGAATCGTGAAATTTTAGATGGTCACGTATAGATATATAGTTCATTATGACCCAGAATATTGGCAACGTGCGAGAATGTGACCCCTGTTTAGCCATTGGAGATAATCAAAAAATTTGATACGCGATGAGCAAGCCGGCATCGCGATAAATTTTATATTAGCCACTAGTCATGCATATACGATTAATTTTTAACATAGATATAATTTAAAATATTAATTAATAAAAACGAATTTTCTAGAAAGGACTCCCACTCAATTTTGAAGAATAGAAAAGTTCCTTAAAGTCGATCTATATATATAATCGAACGTAATACAGCGATATAGAGTAGAGAGGGAGGGGGAGTGGGAGAAGAGAGTAGTTCAATTTAGATAAATTTCTTTTATATCGCGTCGCTTTAACGCTAGTCCCTTTAAAGAAGCATTCTATTAACGAAACTATCGATCAAGCTCTCGTCGACAGCGTAATTACGACATACCGTGATCTCATAGCACCGACGTAAAATTTCACCCGTTCTCTTCCCTCGACGTACCCTTCGCTCTCACCACCACCCGACACCCTTCGAAAAAAGGGCTTGCACGGTTATACGTCGAAGTAGCTCATAGAATTATGCAAAACGTGGTTCCTCCCGAGAACCGAGAAGAAATCATGTAAAGGAGATATACCTACATATACGGTGAGATCGGTGCAAGAACGATCGATTACTCGTCGAAGCGATGAGCTGGCTATAAAACCTTTTAAGGTAATTGCCTATTAACATTGTTCTATAAACTAGATACGTGGACACTCTTATTTAAGATATTTTTCAAATTCGTCGAATTTGAGTTCAGCAAAACAAAAATTACAAGAAAAGTAGACTATAATCAGATAATAAAAAGAAATTACATCGTACGTCACATACTATAATAAAATAAATTATTATCATCGCATGCGCGATTAAATTTTATTAGAAAAACATAAAGCACCTTTCACGCGTAAAAGTTTACAACGAGAGAATCACTTTTTACAGAAATTACCCCCAACGTGTTAGTTGTTTCAAAAGATAATCCAGATATTCTTTTTAGCTAGGTCACCCTGTACGCCGAAGACTCGTAAAGCAACGCGGTAGTGATATGGTACGCGAGGTGGTAGGGCGGGAGGGATGAAGGCTGGTGGATGGGGGATCGTATGTAATTGACCTCGGCAGGAACAAAGCTTACTCATTAATCAACGGTGACGTACGGTTGACGTCACGTCCCACGGGCCCGATGCAACACAGACGAGCTTGCCGGTCCATTTATTTACCATTAACGGCTCATTAGTGCAACGGTACTCTCGCCTGTCTGTCTCTCGCGAGCATGCGTGCCTGCGTACGTGCTCGCGAGTGAGCAAGCAGGCTAGCTAGCTAGCTAGCTAGCTAGCTACCTAGCTACCGAGTTGGCTGACTGTTCGACGCGGTTGCTCGTTCGCAAACGCTGATGGTAGGCAGGTGCTCTTTCAGGTTAGCAAACGAGTATCGAACTAGCTTTTCGAGACACCGTCCATCGATATCGTTCGACGACGACCTTTCCAAACATCATCTTCTCTTTATCGTCATCGTCGTCGTTGCTGCTCCTAGTAATCGACCACTTATACGTTCGACCACTAGGGTCACATAGTGCGGTAATTGAAAATCATTGCCTTCTGACGTCTTATAGGAATAGTCGAAGAATAGAAACGAAAGAATACGGTTTGAAATCTAATTAGATTCGTAATAAAAATTACTTTTATTGGTAGTAATAATTGACGGTTGAACTCGTCTAGATAAAGTAAAAAGTGATCCAACGCAATGAATTTCGGTAGGAACAAGAGAAGCGACCTAGCCTACAGTTGCAAGGCGTGCTATCGTTTATCGTTCAGACTAGTGGTGGGAGTATCGATTCTGCTGACGCGTCGCTCCTTCCCTGAGTGTAGATACCTCTTTTTCGAATTCTTTAACAGGAGAGAGTACAAGGAAACGCTTTCAAGAGTGCAGAGAAGCATTTTGCAAATCATTCTCCATGGCACGATCCTTGTAACGATACTAGTGCGTTCTTATTACCGTTCTCGAATATTTTTTGAAAAGAACAAAAAGGAAAAAAAACACACGAGAATCTTTAACCTCTCGAGTAAGTATTACCTGTTTCATCCCTCAAAAGTTATGAAACTTTATCGCGATGGCGCGGACTCCTCCCTCCCACCTCCATTTATTTTTTAATCGTCTCGCCTAAGTAATATCACCGACGTATGCGTTAACGCGAGGGCATAATAAAAAAAAGGTCGTATAAAAAGTCGTAATGCATCGTCACGGTATACCTACATGAGCGAATACCATAAGGAACGATAACCGCGCGAGTGCGGCAAGGGACCGTAAATGGTGGAAAAATTTTTACATCGGCAAGCTATACGTCCTACGCATACATATCTCTACGCTTACACCTATGGAAGATCGGCGTACACCATGAAATCGTGCGATGAAATTTCAACTTGCATGCACGTACGATGAATGCACGTAGGCTGGTACATAGCATGTACATATCCGAAGAATAAGAAGAGAAACGCCGGTCCATTCGCATAGTACGGTTTCGTTGAAAATTCTTCGCTCGTATAGAACGTCGGTCGGGGCCATAGCGCGCGACACTCGTCTTGCGAACGAAAAGATCGTTCTCGTGGATTCCGTTGAAGAGAAGAAATAGAAGAGGGATAAAACAGTGGAGGGGAGAGGGAAGGAGAGAGAAAGAGAGAGAGAGAGAGAGAGAAGATAAAATCCCCAGGGTATGCGGTCCAGCAAATAACGTGCGTATTCGATACACGTAGCAACGTTACGGTAATAAAAGGAGGTAATAACTTGCTCCACGCGCGATCTACAGGGTGTCTCGCGTCTCCAACTTCTCCAACTTCTCCTCTCTTTCTATCCTTCTCTGTTTCTCTTTCTTCCTCTCTGTTTCTCTCTTTCTCTCTCTATCTCCCTCTCCTCCCTCAAAACAGCGATATCTTTTATCGTTTTCTTCGCGTGGAGAAAGGAGAAGAGAAGGAAAAGACAATTACGTGGCATTGTTCGCATGCTACATTTCTCAGTTTCCATTTTTACTACTCTCTTTCTGACGTACTTTATTAGCTTTCCAAAAAACTATCGCAATTATTAGCTCGCGCTCGTGATTTCTGCGTGTCCCGATCTTGGACTCAACAGTCTGTTATATTTAGGTTACTTTTATTTAAAAGTAGATCAGTTATATTTGTCAATAGGGAAGAGCGTTAATCTCGATTCGATGTCGTGCATCGTTTGGTTAAATCAATAAAATCATCGAGTTTATCGTATTTTGCTTTCTATAATATCTATAAATTGGTAATGTACTATTTCTAGCTTCTAGCTACTCAAATTAACTGGAAATAGAATTAAATCGTTTCTTTGGATTTCATCATTGACATAATTTTTGACACGAGTTGCTGGCTAAAATTATAACAGTCCCTAGATTCCTTAATGGAATAGAATTTGCCGTTCATTGTTATTTGCGCTTCAAGGAATTCGATTAAAAGACCGTCGAAAGATAAGGAAATTTGCTAAAACGTTATTTTATTTGTACCTACCAGCGTAAGTTTAGAATTACAGGAAATGTAAGAAGGAAGGATCCATTTCTCCGTGACACGATGTATATGTCATGAAAATATTCTTTACAATGCTCGTCCGTTCCTTTTACTTGACGACAGTACTACGCGTAACGTGTTTCCGCGCGAATCCAATGGCGTGCAATGCACAGTGGTTTACGGTACATAAAAATGCACGACGAAACGATACCACGATTTTATATTGTGACGCTTCATGCACGTTGCGGTTCGCCACGAATTTCTCCGGAACAATGCCACATCGTGGGTAATGTTTTCCGATCTGTTGTTTCCTTTTTCCGGCTATCCTATAAAATTACTGCACTCAAACTGCTTTCGGTATAGTTAAAAAATAAAAACGAAGCATCCGTTTTAAATATTTTGCAATTTTATTTTCTATAACTTCTCCATTGATTAATAAAAATCGAACAAACATTTGTAAAAAAAAAACTTATCGCTATACCGCAAGAAGGATTAAACAGACAGTTTCAAACGATTTATTTTTCTCGTTTACGTAACTATTCGGAATACACACACATATAAATAGAGAAAAGCTCCAGAAAAAGTAGGATAATCGTATTAAAACCTCGTATACCGATTTACCCTAGTCCGAATCAACGAATCGCTTCGTTTCAATTACGCTGATCGAACCGTCGCGTCGCTTAACCGATCGGCCTTTCGGCTTCTATCGTTTAAAACATTTTAGGTCTAGCGCGCGAGAGTGAAGCATGGGAATTGAGAGGAGTGGGGGGGAGTAAAGGGTCATCAGGCACGTAAAGGCGTATCCTACGGGCGTTCGGCGAATCCTAATCACGTAGGTACAGTCGATGCAGGGTTCCAGAACCGTGGATCCATTCCACGTTTACCGTCTAGGTAGTTGTCGTTTCTAGCCTAGGCTTGGCTAGGCTAGACTAGACTAGACCAGCTAGCTAGCTAGCTAGCTGGTTAGCTCGCACGCACGCTCTCGTTCGTTCATTCGTTCGTTCGTGGGGGTCCTCGCCCAGCATAATGTCCGGATTCGTATTCCCACGTGGTACGAGGATCATGTAGATCCGGCTACCATTATCAGGAAATCCGCCCATCGAAAACGTGATACCCACCTTTCGCGCCACGTAAATCAAACCGCATCTCGTCGGCGAACGCGAGATATTCCCAAACGCTTTGCCCCGGCCGTGATCTTCCTCCTAGGTTACTCCGGAGAGTATCGAAGCTTCTCCCCCTCTTCCTCTCCCTTGGTATCCCAATCTCCCCCTATTTTTCACTCTCTCTCTCTCTCTCTCTCTCTCGCAGTCCTGCTCTCTATCTTCTGAATAATTCGTCCCATCGGTATTTGAGCCGACGGGAGCCACGTTTTTTGTACCGCATCGACGAATAGTGGAGAGTTTATCGGATTTCACAGCAGCATGTTTGCTTCTACACGCAAACTTGATATTGTATTAACATAGAGGTGTTTCTTAACGATACGGTAAATACTATACGAAAGATACATTTAAATAACTTTTTTATTAATGAGCTTTATAGATCTGGTCATGGTTCGATCAATTCTCTTTTTGGAAAATTAGAGAGTGATATAGGCTTATCGATTAGTATCTTTGTCTCGATACAAATATCTTGGAATATCTGTTGATCCTTCCATCGTCCAGTTAACAGAAAAAAACTACATACTTACCTACTTCTTCGCACTTTCTTGTCCCCTTCCGATAACTCACGAGTCATAAGGTGATAGACCGCGGTTATTGTTATCTACTCGAAAGCTATCAACCCGAGGGCCAGATTTATCACAATTTTAATTTAAGCGTAATCGAAACCAATCCCGTCGTTCTTCGGGGCGAGCACTGGACCACGCGCGCCAGATGGCGATTTCAATCAAGCCATTAATTGACGAAGCGTTTTTGGTATCGGGAGCTCCATACGTTCCACCGCTCGAAGAACTGCGTTTTAAATAATCCAAAGGGATCGTCCTAATGGAATTTAAGGTGTTATTAAAATTTCTCTTGTTCTTTACCTCTATCTTACCTTCTCCCTTTTTCTCTTTCGTTCGATCTCCATTATCAAGCTAAATTCCAAGTCAGAGATACCCTCTTCAATTTTTCGTGTTTCCTTTTCCAAATCGAGCCTAGAGTGGAGGAAAAGCATGGAAAAGCTACGGTAAGGAGGAAGGCCCGGTAAATTATGAGAATAGATGGATCGGGGCTTTATTGGAAACGCGATATAAGGCGGTACCAGGCGTTGTACTCTTTGCCATTCTCCACAATTCCATTCGAAAAGAGGGAATTTATTTTATTTTTGGCATTTCGCGTTCTTTCGCGGGATTTCTAGATAGAGTCGCTGTAACGGCCTCGATGGAATGCCGCTTTCTATGCTCGCCTCTCTCTCTCTCTCTCTCTCTCTCTCTCTCTCTCTCTCTCTCTCTTTCTTTATGTATTGACGTCGGGTCTAGGATGAAAGGGATTTTTCGAACGTTTTCATATTGCTTTTCAAAACGAGAGAAGGATCTATGGTTTGTACTATGGCGACGTAAACGCTCGGTTCCGTTCGATGCCGCGATCGTATAGATTTATATTCGACGATGATATTTTATTCCACGATAGAACGCGTTATAATTTTGCGATTCGGCGTCATCGTTATAAAGGCACAAAGAGTTGAAGTTACCTCGTGTAGCGAGAAGCACGAGAGAACGCTACGTTAAATAAAAGAGAAAAAACACGTAATTTGTAGAGATAAAAATCTAAATGAACAAAAGCGACTCCAGACAAATCGTCTTCCGTGGCTGCGTACGTAGAGGAAGAGAGAGAGCATTAATCGTTGCTTATTGTGTAGGATAAGCGTCAACGAGGGGCCGCGTGTCGGGTGAAAGAGAAAACAGCGAGGTTTTTTGACGACGTTCGTGGCAAAATTTAACTCGTCTACTTGTCTCCCTTTCTCTCTCTCTCTCTCTCTCTCTCTCTCTCTCTCTTTCCCGTTTCATCCTCCTCCCGACATGACGCGACCCTTTCTCTCTTTATCTCCGTTACGGCAGTATGCCCTCAACCCTTCGAAAGGCGGGCGACGAAATAAGGGCTATTTCAATTGTGGCGCGCTAAACCACCGGCAATTACCGTTAAAATTACACGATACTTACCGGCGCACCGAAATTCTGCATTGCGGCGGGCTCCATTATTTCTATGGTATTGTGGCGCAGGGGGGTCTAGAGCGAGGTAGGGAGCAGAGAGCACACAACTCGAAGGGCTGAAGCGCAGAAGAGACGAACAGAAAGAGAAAGAGAAAGGGAGAGGGAGAGAGAACGTTCGTACGCATTCATTGTGAATCGAGCATAATGTTAACGGCTCTTCAAAACCACCTGCGCCCACTCTCACTTCCTAAATTTGCTCAGGTGTGTATTGCGAACGAGTGACTGGAGTTGTCAACTTTTCTGAACGTTATTCATCGTTTCTTCGAAACTGTCTCTATCTTTTTATCGCACGTCGAGCGTCGTTGATTTATAAATTATTCTAAAAAAGCGCTTTTACCGTCATGGTAATAAAAAGTGGTGACGTCGGAAACGATTTAACCATCATTGAACTTTCCGTGAATAATATACAATTTTGTTTGTATAGCAATTGCTCCTCTATCTTTATACTACCTTAAAAATAATAATCTTGCTCGTGAACTCAAGCCGGATACATTCCCCAACAAGGAACTCCCAAAATTTGGAAAATACCATTCCGGTATCACAAATACGACACCCTTCGCAAGAACGGCCCTAATTCGAGGACCCTCGGGAGATCGATGAAGGGGACACGCGTTCTAGAAATTCTTGACACGGCTGCTTCGATATCTTGGCATCGCCTCGAGTAAGAGAAATTTCCAGACGCGAAAACTCAGAGCGGGACTGGCGTTTATAAGCCGCGACAACAATAGCCGGTACGGCGATAATTAAACAACGGGACGAAGGGATAATTGATTGAATGCGAACAACAGTGGGCGTTGTCGTCGATATTGCCACCGAATAAAATACTGGGGAAATGGGGAACGGGGAGTGGGGGAAGAGGGTGAGGGCTGTCGACGAAAGAGTGTAAAGAGGGATTAAAGTAGATGCGAAAGGTTTATAATAAATTGTTCATTCGGCAGACTCTATATTGTATATAAACATACACTTTATTATGATAATTTATAATTGTTGTTATTCACAATGAGTATGCGCGGTTAACGTACTGTAATTAGATGTACAAACTGGTCTATGGAATAATAACCTAGAGGGACTAATCGAATTGCGGCTAATTATACACAGTCAATATTTCACCGTTTCCGCAACGATATTTCCTCATTGATCGACGCGATAACGCGTTACCGTAATGTCATTATCCTTTTAAAACTTGCCTTTTGATAATAGCTCGCTTAACGTCTCCATTTTTCGCTCTCTTTTTTTACTCTACCTTTCTCCCTCTTTCTTCTTTCTTTTTTCCCTTCCTTTTTCGGGATTTTACGTGAAATCGGATAAGGTCAATGGGTTAAATTTGGAACATTGTCTTTATGCACCGAAAGATTGAAATTTAATATCGAGCATCGATCAAGCCGAACGAATGGCTATTGATTATGATGGAAATAATAAATATTCATTACAAATATAAAAGAACATTGAATGTTATGCAAACTATGATGTATGTTATCTGAATGTTTAACGTATTCAGAAAGAGAGAAAAAGCGAGAGAGCAATAACGAGAGAAAGGATTTAATTTCACTTGAAATTGTAAGTAAATCATTATTGTCCAGCATACCGACAGAAATATTTAACTGTAACGTAACAGAAAGCATGTTTTATTCTACATTAAGTAGAGCGAGCGATTCGTTCGACGTTTCACCTAGAGAAAAATCAATCGGATACATTTTTCGATATCGACGTATTTTACATTTTTCCTTTATTCCGTGAAATTTCTTTTCGCCGAGGTTATAGAGATAGAGAGAGAGAGAGAGAGAGAGAGAGAGAGAGAGATGATTTTATTCCAAACTTTTTATTCAAGAAGGAAAGAGCAAAAGAGAAAGAGAAAGAGACAAAATTATTTTTGGTTATCGATGAAATGGTAAAAAAAGAAACGTCGATTTACAAAAATAATTCACCAATTTTAGAAATACGTTTACGGTATTTCGTTTAGCAAATATTCCGGTCGCTCGTGGCATCGGAATTGTTTGTTACGAGATTGTTAACTACAATTAATATTAAATATAAGTAGGTACTATTAGGAGCTTTGAAAGAGAGACGAGAAAACGACGTCTCGAAGGTTCCGGAACGTTGCAGCTGCGAAAGTACAGGTTATTTACACTTTATTGTTTAAGTGGAAAGTATGAGACACACTTGTCATAATTTGATTGAGGTCGTGCAACGAGCTCAGACTAGTAGGCGTAATTAAATATAAAAATAATTAACCGAACTCGTTACGACTTTTGGAACAGCAACGGCATTGTATTTGTAATTCTAATTTAGTTAGAAGTTTATGCTCGATCGTTATTACTTTTTAATATTTCCCTCAACAAAGCTAAACGATTTCGTTCCCATACTTATATCGAAAGTGTTATATAAAACTTTTTAATGGATCGATAAAACGACGAAATTGCATCGCGTTCGAATGGAACGAAATTAAAAGATTCGCATCTCCGTCAACGCGGCTAATAAATATTTACAAAATTGCAGAGAGAGAGAGAGAGAGAGAGACCAGCCCGAGTTTCTCTTATCTAGTTTTCCGTTTTAGTTCTACAAATCGCTCGGCGTTGTTGCTCCGAACTTCCAGATACGACACGTTCGTTTATTCCGGCCACGAGCGGAACGTCATGAATAAACAAAGTTGGACAAATTTATCGAAAGCGAGCGCTGCTGCTTCTCTCGGACGCGCGCCACGTAAGTGGAGGTTTTGTGATTTTTGATGAATTTTGAAACAATACGAAAATGCACTCGCTCCAGTCGGATGTTACAGTTTATTTCAGCAACGTTTACGGAACACGAGAGGGAGATTACAAAAAGGCATGAATCATTGGCATTACTTTAAAAAATAAAAATGTCCTTGTTCGAGAAAACTTTTCTCGCGTTATGAAATTAACGTTTAATATTGATGAAGTCGTGCAGCTGGTATCGTTCCACGGCATAACATTTCTCAAGGACAATGTCGGCTATATGATAATACAAAAATGATCGCATGCGATCACTGCTTCGAATGATTATTTTGACATTTTAACGCACAGACGGTGTATCGATTTTATCGGAGTTAATGGTAAGATGATTTTTATATTGTCTTCTCTCTTTTCTTCTCTCTTTTCTTCGCCTCTCCCTCTCGTGAACCTGCTCGATCCTCTCGCTCGCTCTTTCCATCATCTTGAAAAAATCCAGTTACCAGCTTGTAATTTTATTACATCCATTATCTCGTCTTGTTAACCTTCGTTATTCGAGAGTCAGGGGTGAATGAGTTTTTCGTTGAAACCCATCGATAGCGCCGATTTAAGCGCTATCGAGAAAAGGGGGCGGGGATGGTGTCAAATATCCCGTTAAATACGCCATTAGATCGTGTACATACATTAGTCTTATCACTTCGGATCGTGGGGTACCCTCAAGGAATTTGGGTTTTCATTATTAGTTGTATCGTTATTTTTTTCGTTTATGTTTTTCCTTAATACCATACGATGATTTTACATTGCACCTTTCGCGTCATTTTTTTAATGCGCTGAAGCCAAGAGCCATTTAAATACGGAGGTTAAAGGTATCGTAAAATAATCCTGTCCTACCCTACTATTTTTTATAGTATGTTCATGTGTATCTATATATATATATTTATGTATATATATATTATATGTATATCTTGTTTGTCCATATCAGCTTACTATTTGTAACATATTATAAAAATATGTATGAAATTCTGATCGCACTGTAAAACGAGTTCCTGTTCCTCGTACGAGGCGTATACCGTCTTCCTACGTTTAAATGTAGTCGCCTTTGAAAGATTTATTTACAAATTATACAACAGAGAAATTCTTTGCGTTTTATTTTTTAAAGGAACAACGTTCGATGTATCCTTAAGTATTTGCTTTTTAAACTACTACTTCGATCTCCGAAGATTCGAAGACGGACGGAGATATTTCCGGTCATCGATCGTTTGGAGATCGAAATACAGGAGCAATAGAGAAAATTGATCCTCGTAAGTCAATAATTTTGTTGTCCTTCGGTCGAAAGATCCGCGGTGGGTACGATAAAACAAATATTTCCAAAGATTAATCTACTGGATATTGTACAAAGTTAAAGAAAGCAACGAGCACGCGTAAAAAACGTGTGTGTTTATGCACATCTATATATTAATCAAATTTAACAAATAAAAAAAAAACAAAGAGACAAATCAAGAAGGGAAATGTACAAAGCATGTGTGATATACCCTATGTACATACCAGCGTTGGTATTTTATTACGAAACGCCATTTCGTGTGAAGCTCAAAGGATTTTTTCCCGCTTTTCTTTCCTTTCTTCTTCTTTCTTTTTTATCAAATCTTTCATCTAGTTTTCATACAAAAGCCGTACGAAACGCCCTGAATCGGTGATACCATTCCTTATACTCTAAGATTGGCACCGTGTATGTATAGTATACGTGCACGAAGTTATAATTTCTGTACGTTTGTGTAAGAGAACGTAAGAGAGCGATAGAGACAGCCAGAGGGGGAGAGAGAGAGAGAGAGAGAAAACCATACCAAAAAGAATAAGAGAAAAAAAGGGTCGTGTAAGGGAAAGGCCAAGAAAGAAAAAGAGAGACTGCGTGTGTATGTATGTGTGAGTAGAAAATAAAGGGAAAGGAAACCTTGTTACTTGCGTGACTTGTAAGCATCGCGTATCGCGTTACTCGTCGTGTGATAAATAAATCTCTGCTACCGATACTTCTCGCCTCACGAGAGAAAGAGAGGGAAAGAGCAAAAGGGAGAAAGAAGATAATGATATTTACAGTTACGCGATATCTCCAAAAGAAGATTCCTTTTCGCGTTTTTTGTCGGCGGAATTCCGACTCCTTTTGTTCGTAAAAACGAGTTTCGTTTCCCGAGTAAAAGTTAGTTTCGCCCTTCGCTTGGGATGATAAGGTTTCGTTAAATTGCAATTTTTTGGAGGGCCTTTATCTTATCCTGGAATGTATCCTCGGTTTTTAACGCGACACGGGTAGTCTTAATCTTCTTTCAATAATTTTCGAATTTAGCAATAGAATAAACGAGCGAAAAGTTTATTTCACACATTTAACAATAGGTTTTTTTAAGTTCGCGATATAGGGCCAGCGAAAAGTAAATTCAACATATTGTGACGTTCCCCCTCTTTCTTTCTCCTCCTCACTCATAACCTCTCTAACTTTTCCCATCTATCTCTCATCATTTCGTTCAAGGTCACAAACTTGATCCAGTCGAAGTCTCAGTCGGCGCTCGACTCCTTCGATCGACGGATACAAAACACCACAGATAAAACACGTAGAAGACGTAAAAACGATAAGAGACGTTGAAACAGCCCTTTTTTCTTTTCCTTTCTCTCGTCGTTCGATTATAAACAGTTGGTACCACTCACGATTTCACGGTCCACGATTCGAGAGTTCATCGAGAACACGTAAACACTTTTGCTTCTTCTCTTCTTCTTCTTCTTCTTCTTCTTCTTTCTCTTCCATCGACCGTCGTAAAACCTTTGGGTTCGTTTATCGTTGACGAACCTCGACTAAAGCGTCTCGAGAAGATTCTGGACCAATAGAGCCGGTGCCGTCACTCGGGCCTTTCCCTTCCTCGCCTGTCGACAAGTCCTCACACTGCAACGCGGTGCCCTTTCCAATTGTTCCGACTTGTTGCTGTCTTGCTCCAATTGAACGGACACGCTCGCGACTCGAGGCGTTGAACAGTTCTCTTCCTGCAACAGACAATATCGAGTTTACAAGATCTCCGCCCGCAATCAATTTCACAAATTTAACGAAACAGTTGTAAGTGATTAGATTAAGAACTGTATCTCAATTTATAGGATAAAGAAATTTAGATATTTTAACGTGAATGAAAATATTGAATTCTGTATAGAAATTTATAAGCGACATTGAAATCTTGAAAACTACGGCTAATAAGATAAAAATCTGAATAGAGCGTTTAGACGAACTTTACAAAAATTTCTTCCCTTAAATTAGTACTTATAGAATCCTCCGCTGAATGACGGGGTCGTAGCCCAAGAAAATTTTAACCGAGTTACGAAAGTCGTAGAACGCGACAGAAGTTACTTTTTTATCCCGCAAAATCGGAAAAGAGATGGAGAGAGAGAGAGAGAGAGAGAGAGAAGGAGAAGGAGGAACCTCTTCCCTGCTTATCCTTTTCGACGCCTCGTAAACTTTTCTCGGTCGATGCGTTTTTCTTCGAACCATCCCCCGCTTGCCTTTTTCCGGGTCGTGCTTGACGCCAGCCGAGCGTATTTGCGATAATTATTAGACTTGGTCCATCGTCTTGAAGAGGAGTATAAAATGAAAAAGAGGGAGAAAGCCCAAGAAGGAGTAGAATAGAAGGAATATATATACGCTAGTGAGAGAGAGGGGACAGAGAGAGAGAGAGAGAGAGAGAGAGAAATGGCTGAGTAAAAAGTAGAAAGAAACGCGACGCTCTGAACTGCGTAAGTTTTTACGAGTTTGCATCTTTAATGACCGGAACGAATCGTGCTCGAATCTTCCTCCTTTCCGCAACAAAGAGACCAATGGAAAGTAAAAGAGAGACGGAGCAGCAAGAGATTCGATGGAAAGCCAAATCCATTCGATCGAAATTATAGCGATACTACGTGACCAAGGAAGTTTAATTAATCTTTAAGGGTGAACGTTGAGAGCGGAGGGCACGGCGATACAACCACCCCGTCAGTAGACGCCAAGGCTTTCGAGTGGATCTCCTTCGAATTAATTGCACTTCGGTAGTCTGTCGCGAGAGATAAATGATCGATAGAAGTTGAGAGATCCTGATGGAGGAAGAATTTGATGAAGTTCGATGAAGTTTAAGTTGCACGATATTGTTTAAACAAGATTTGTAAAATGTGGTTTCGGATTTTAGAATAATTTAGAGAATACTATTTGGGCAGTCTTTATTATTAAAATAATATTATTACGCGTATAATAATATTATACTATTAGTAAAATAAGAAGAATTAGAGCGACAACAAGTAAATTATCAATTCCTATTGACCATAAATCAACGTGAACAGATGGAGAAAACGAGAAAGACTATCGACAAAGAATTATCGAAACAATGTATCGTAAAATTCTTATCCACCTATCACAATGCACGTTTATATACTTATTCCACTCATAAAATCGCTTCCTCCTTTCGTATATACTTCTCTCAATTCGCATTAACACAATCTGCATGGCTGGCGTTCAAACTCGGCCGTTGTTAAGGATATGTTATTAAAATTTATTATTCGCCGTTCGTTCGAGCTACCACGCACGCATAATCGCACGCGATTCATCTACTAAACTCTTTGCATTTTTTATACACAAACTATTCCGCACTTGTTTGATATTATTTTAGCCTAGCAATTTTCTTTTTCGTTTACCTTCGAAGGCTAGCGTATTAACTTACTAATAGAAGAACATACCGATAGACAAAGATTTCGTTGGTGCTGATGAGCTCTTTGCCGTGATTCGCTCTGAAGTTGCCACGCCCGGATATAGAGATCACCTCGGTATATCAAACCACCCCTTTTGGCTCGCAGCATCAGATGCCATCTGAAACGTAGACGTCAAACAAATTATCATTAGAATCATTGATCTCGATGAGACGCAGTAGTGTATTTAAAAATAGAAAAAGTAGTATTAAACTAGGGGGGGGGGTAGCAACCTCGTTATCTGAAAAAAATTCACGGTGAAAAAAAATAATAAAGAGATATTCTTAGCTTCGACCTTGAGAGGGTGCATCGTTCACTCTTACCGAGCCCTTATAAAATAAATTCCTAAATTTCGTACCCCCTTTTACGCGTCACTTCGTGAGTGAGTTTATCAACAGGGTCCCTTCTCCCTCTCTCCCTCTCTCTTTTTCTCGAGCGCAAGCGCATGCTAGCTCGCATACACACGAGGGTATCGTATTTACGTGAGAGGAATGAAGAGGGTGACCAGGAGCGTTTACGTCTCGAGAGTAGGTCGACGCTCGACGTAGGGGATGCCTAGAAGGCAAAGGCACACGATTCTTCACCCCTTCGATATGTTTGACCCGTGACTTTCCGATGACGCTTACCATCTTCTCTTTGTTCGTCCTTTAAACGGGACCGATCGATTTTCTTACCCTCACCCTTGCTGGTGCGATCGTTCACCGAAAGAAGAATTCATAGCTCATTAATTCCCAACCCCTCCAATCACCGCCGCTTTCCCTCTTTACCTCTCCACCCCCTTCTATCCTTCTCACTTCGTAACGAGTTCCACGTCCATGTCCTTCGAACTGTGCTTTTGACAGATACCTTCGTACCTTGTTGAATGATCATCGATTATATCGCCTTTAGCGTAAGCACGCATAGTAGAATAATGGCGCAATATTGTCTCTTCTTTGACACGAGCTACCGCTGTTGCTGCCGGTGCTACCGGTGGTGGTGCTACCGCATGGTGCTTCATATTCGATTACTCGTTTCCAAGGGGAAGATGAAAGGATGATTAAACGCTCGATTACCGGCAAGCTCGCTCGTTTATTAATCGCCGTGTTGGATTTAAATTATTATGGAACGATCGGACATATGTAACTGTATTCGTCAAAAGAGAATGATAAAATACGAGGGAAAGGGAAAGAGAGGGGGGTGGAGAAAGGGTAGAGTCATACGTAGTCCGAAATGAGTTTTACAATTACGTTAATCGGTATCATTTGTTTTCCTACGCTCGCTCATCAAAGACTCGTATTATAACAAGAACACGAGATCCTCTAGATTAATATCCAGGTGATTTTGTTTTTACAGAGAGATCTATAAAAACAGCAACTTTCCGTTTACCGATCATTCTCCCTAATCGTTAAGAAACTCGAGAAACTCTAAACCATGTAGAATTTCAATTCCACAACTTTTATTAATTTTTATATTATTCTATCGTTGACATACTAACAAAGTTTTCTTCTTTTTCAGAGTTCAGATCGTGATTTAAACTAAAGGAAGGGGAAAAAGTGTCTAAACTGGAACAATCGGAACGATAATCCACGATTCGACGACTACCGTATAGAAACCTCGAACGCTCGACAATTTCATTCGCAGCATGCCGAGGATGTTTCATATGAGCGAGCTTTTATACCAGTACTATCCTCTCGAGCAGACTTTTGAGCGGAGCATGCCACGCATCCCAGTGAAATAAAGTTCGGGAGCCGATGCGACATAGTGGTGGTTATAACGAAGTGGTAACGCGCGTAGCTCTACCCAGTGATATCGGCCATTTGGTGGCTCACCGATAGACCGGATGAAACACGGTGTTCCATGAATTATAAAATCGCCATTTGCGTTGGAAGATAAAGGCCACTTCGGTTCGATAGAAAGGGAGAAAGATAGATAGAGAGAACGAGAGCAACAAAGAGAGCGAGAGCCACACACACAAAGAGAGAGGGTGGGGGGTGGACGGTATGAGTGGTAACCGCCCCTCCGGCGTAATATCGCATCGAACGCGTGAAAACGATAGCGACGAGGTTGATTTAAAATTATGGCGGGAAACGGTGCAGGTAGGCAGAGATCCCTTTTTGTATTTTCCCAATGTGTATCACCTGCTCCCCGAATACCGATCTCTCGAATCTCGAGCGCGCGATGATATCGGCCGATATCTACGTGATATCACGATCGATACTATCGCCATCCTCGACGAACGATTCTAACTCTCTGATAATAGGAGACTAGACCATCGTCGACATTTTCCCTCGTGACGACGTAGCCCGCGTGCTGTGGAGTTTAAAAATAGCGTTGGCGGCGGCAACGCGATAGCGTTCCGTTGAAAACAGACACGCGTTCGGATAGAGAGAGAAAGAGGGGTGAGAGAGAGAGGCGGTAAATTTTCGATTTATCGGCGCGTCGAGCGCTTAATACAACAACGACAACGTTATCGCCGTATCGTGACATTATTTCACGGACGCTGCATCTTCTTTCGGATTTATGCTCGCTCGAAAACGAAATGCGTCGGATAGTAGGCTATGAGGGGGCGGGGCTAAGGGGGGGTGGGAAACCTCGCGAATATTTACTATTTTTCGATCAACGGTTCGATCATAAATTCCACTCATAGCTTCGAAGCATTACCAGCCAAACAATTTGAATATCGTGTAGTTTTTCCCCTCTTTATTTTGTTTCCTCCATTGAAATATAGAAAGACTCATATTTCATCATTTTCATCACTCACTTGCTTTGAATTCTCATTCTTTTGCTCCTCGTCGTCGTCCATGGTAAAACGGGTCACAAAGGGGTTTTTGAGCACGCTACTTTTTGAATACGTCCGCGCCACGCGGCGAGTCAAAGGAACGAGAAGAATTCTTTTCTTTCGTGCATTTACGAATTGTTCGTTTCGCGTTAATTGAATCGTTTAAACACTGGTCCCCCGTAAGAGCTGCGAACCATACGAAAGTGACCGTGCGAAAGAATGAAAAATAGAAGAGGATAGATAGAGATACGTTGATAGGGAGAAAGAGAGAGAGAGAGAGAGAGATGGAGGGAGGGAGAGGGAGAATGGTCGATGCATGAATAATTTTGCAAAGCGAATGAAAACATGCCGAATGGAAATCATTATCGCGAAACGATTTGCGTCCAGCGATCAAAAGGTCTGCGCGTCACATCCAACCTTCTCCCTGACCCCCCACTCCACATCATCCCATCACCAACCACCGTTCATCCGCCATTGCCAATCCTTCGGAAGATGAGAGACGAAATAATGTATGAGCGCATTAGTTCCGGATCACCGTGATAACTCGGTAATGCGTTTAATGTTTCGACCGGCACGTTTTGCAATATTCACACGCTGAACACAAAAGCACCCACTCGACCTTTTCCCCTTGTACAGGTATTCGCGAAAATCTCCAAGGGAACGGTTGTGGGCGAGGATACGACCGTCGCTACTCGTCCTTTCTTTTTACGATTAAATATACAAATGAGGGATGAGAGAGAGAAACGGTAGCAAAAATTCCATAAAGCATTCCAGATGAAACAGGAAAAATTCCAGAAGGTAATTTTTTCCCTACGGTCACGTTGGTCTCCCCTTTTCTGGAAAATTCTCATCGCAATTGCTTCGGAACAAATCGCGTTTCGCGTATTTATTAGTTATCAAATTTCGTTCACCATCTATCGTCCCTAGATTATATTACGGTAGTATCGTTATAATAAGCGTTCGCGTCTACTCGTATATTGCGTTGCATTGAGATATTTCAATGTGGATATTTTCTGAATACCTTTGAGCATACGCAAAGAGAAAAAGAGAGAAAGAGATAAATAGAAAGGGAGAGGGGAGAGAGAAGAGCGTTGAAAGTTCAAATGGAAAAATGATTCCCAGGTTATAACCTGGATCTTCTTCATCTTTTCTGCCATGTTTAATACTAAACAGACCCTTCTCTCTTTCTCTTTCAACGTCGCTCCGTCGAGATGAAAACCTATTGTTGGTGACGATATAGTGGAAAGAACTCCGTCAATGGCTGGGGAAATTACCTCTCCGGACACTTATCGCACCTTTTTCTTGCACGAGACCCCGCCGATCCAGCCCTCTCCCTCTCGTACCATTTTTTCTTTTTTTCCGAGTGCCACCTCTACCTATGATGATGGCTAGGTAAAATTAAAATTCTTTTCCTTTTCGAATTAGAATAAATTGATATATTTTTGTATCTTCCAGCATTATGTAGCGAAAAAGATGTTTGGCTATTTGAAAATTTTCCATTTGGTGATTGTTAGAGTTCTATCGAATAACGATTCGTGAAAATTGGTCACTCGAATTTATGTGAAGGGAATTCGAGAGTTACCCAACGGCCATCATCGTTAAATAGATTGAACGGCAAATTCGGAAAATCCATATCTAAAATCACGAATTTCGTTTCTCGCGGCCTCTGGAACGATTCACATTTTCTTTCAGTTTCAAATGAACGATCCAAATTTTTGTGATCTTCCATAAAAAAACAAAACAAGAATAGAAACGATATGTGATCGATTTTCGATACTTTGCGAATGAATCACTAAAAAAATAGTAGACACGCGGGAAAAGATTCGCGAAGGGGGAACGAACTAACAACTACAAGCAGGGATAGGGAATATTTTTGTCCTCCATGAACAGGTAACGTTGGGTCGAAGATAACGAGAGATCGTCGTAACGCGATTACGATTATCGTGTCATTTTCTTGTCGCTCGCGTGCGCTCGCGCGCGCGCGTTCGTTTGCACGCACCCTATCGATTGAAGCGCGCGCTCGCGCGAGCACGACGTATCGCCTACGAGTATAATTCACTACGGCGTTACATGTTGGAATATGATTTGTATCTCGCGCAATCGTGAGTTACGAGCTAAACGTTCTCCGTGAGTTTTACGTTTCTTTTACGGAACAATTCGTATTATGAATAATTCACCGATTCGGACGTAGGAGGGAGCCGAGAAACTCGTGGAAGGATTATAATGAAACGCTTGAAAATATGCAGGGAGATTTGAAATATTTACATCGCGCCATCGCGTACGTATACCTACGTGAAATATTTTATGATCGCTTTACGGGTTTACGGGAGTCTAGTGGGACGAAACTCAAAAAGGAAAATCTCGCGAAAAATCAGCTGGTCCATTCAACGCGGCTCTCTTCTCCTTTTCGTACGCTTCGTTTCCGCGAGAGATCGAACATCGCTGGTGGTGGTAGTGGCGCGCGGGAAGCACGTAACGCGGTGATTCGTGTTTGCATTTAGAATGCGAAACGCAACGACGCATCCGTCAAACGAAGCGACTTGAAAAGTTCCACGGGAGAATTTCCAGCGTCTCTCGAGTTATCTTTATAGATCAGTTTTCGCAGACACTCGTCGAGTTCCATGTCAAGAGTTCTGTAAGTCTTCGAATACTTTCCGACGTATTCTCGGGCTAACGCAACTCGCTATCATTTTTGCACGAGGTATGTGCGCAACGGGAGTTTGGATTGCGTTGTATCGCACGGTGTTGCAGTATACGACGCGATTGCAGAACACGAGAAAGAGAGAGAGAGAGAGAGAGAG
>JAIFRP010004407.1:3212-29132 GCA_032403825.1 Odynerus spinipes
GTAAGAAAGTAATCGATCAGTAATCGAAAGTACATCGGCAGACAAAGGTACAACTCCTTCGTTTTGTATAATATTTTATTACCACTCATTAATCAAAATTAAAGTGTTTTCTTTTTCAGGAAATGCTTGAGTTTTGGATCCCATCTGCATAATTATTTTTTATTGAACTTGTATAATAATTTTATTACATGTATGTTTACAGATTATGCGGCTGTTTCTTGAGTAGTGTAGAAGTAGTAGGAGTAGTCTAAAAGTAGTAATTTTACTTTATTCTTTTTTACAGGTTGACTGGAGCAGTTTCTCATAATAATTGCATGTTAATTTAAATAGTTAGTTTATAGTAGATGTGCATGCGTAAAAAAACAATTCGTAGATCTTTTTTTACAGATTAAGATTCTTCAGCTTCGCATCATACTTCATGAAGATATAAAGTATAAATAAGTATAGATATTAAGTATAGAATTATTAAGTATAAGATATTAAGTATAGCAATAAGAAATATTTAGTTATAAGCTTGTCAACGTATGATTGCAATAATGAATGTTTGCGCCCGCATTAGGCAGGAAATGGAGTACCGGAAATATGATCCAATGGGCTCTATTCTGTTAAATCCCGGGTAAGATAGATCGATATAATGCAATTCATGATTTTTCGTCCTACTTTAGAGAGTGGAAAAAATATCGTGGATCGCATCGCGTTTTATTGTTTTGTTTGTTTTTTGCAATAATGTCCTTTTATTATAATCGCGAAGATGTGCTCGAAATTAGTTGAAATTAGTGTTAGAGTTTAGCCCGTGAGTCTCCAAAAGCAGCAACCTCCACGTGGTGAGACTCGGGCAATCGATGTTACTTGCAAAATAAAATTATTGTAATGCAAGTACCGTCGAGCTAATGGCTGCTTTTAAATATATAGAATAAACTTTAGTCATTCTCAACGTAATAGTAACATTCGTTTACTATTTCCAATATATCTTTAAACAAATTCATAATGCAAAAATAATCAAATTTTCAAAACACTATTGTTAATGTTTATTTGTATTTCTAATAAAAATCGAACATTTTATTTAGAGGTGTATGGAGAGGGATATATTATGATAAGGGATAGATATTGGGATTAAAATTTCACGCAACTGCGGTTCATATGATGCTATGAATAACATTTAGCAACATTGCAGGCGGACATAACAGAAACCTGTGATCCGCAGTATAAAAATCGTATGATAGTTCCACACGTCGCCGTAATTTTCGGCAGAGTGCGTTGAAATCGCCGGAATTTCTTTTGTCCCGTCGGTAATTTTCGGATTACAGTTAGGCCCATAAGGATGAAAGGTCTATTCGTACGTATATACATGATATACATATGTAGTCAGTGATAGGGTTATGCATGTACCTAATAACAAAATTGTTATTGCCAAATATTGTTATTACAGCATTTGTATAAAGACGAGCTCTAATTTTATTTGTTGTATCATTTCTTTTCAAAATGGTAATGACATTAATAGATTTAACAGACATAACGGATTTGGTAACATCGGATCGCTTCCTGCAAACAGGCGCTTCTAATATGAGGTGGGGGCTCCTTGAGTTAGAAGTCTAAGAAGTTGGAACAGAGATACGCAGCTCATATCTATAATTTTGCACTTTTACCCTGGTGATTAAACTTGTAAGTACATAAAATAGTAAACATTAATTATTTCCTGTAATATTAAATAATAAGTTTTATTTTCCAATGCAAGTTATAACATTAGAAACAATTATGTATTATTTTAAACTCGGAATTAATTTTCATACACTTTGGGTGCATTTCCAAATACAAGACTTCCTCATAAATTTTCATTTTAAACTAGTTTCATTCGTTCTTTAATTCACCAATGGATATAAAGGTAAATATATGAATTTTCTTTAAATGTATTTGAATTTTCAAAAAGATTAGTCTGAAAATTCAATACCGTATAATTCTAAAATATATCTTGAGAATTTTATTTGATTTTCATTTATTTGTATTGCATTATCCTCAAAATGTCACTTTTTAAAATATTTATTTATTTTTTTACTCTAAACTCTCTTTCAACGATAAAATTTTTATGAAATTATTAGAGTTAGTTTTAGGCAGTTGCAAAACGCAGCATAAAAAAGACCGGCAGCTTCCCACCTGGCTTAGCTTAGAACCTTGTAATGGACGTAGATCAAAAGCAAAACAGCCGGAAAGCAATGGCGGACATTGACTGAGAAATTGATAATTTCAATTCGGAAAATTTTAGAAACATGTGATCTACGTGCTCCGATAAACAGAACGATTTAAGGTATGCATTAAAAAATCTCTTAGAAATGTTTTATAGCTTCGATTTATTCTGCTTACAATCAAGTGAGAATGTAGACTTGGAACGTGTAGAAATTAGGTATTAATTTTGTTAAATAAAAACTATTCATTTAAACATTAAATAATATAAGTTACATGATAAACTGGAATAAAGAAGATACTAACATAAATTATTTAAATTTCGATTATACGCGTGCATTTATTGTAACATTTTCTTAATTTTCCTAATCATTTGAACGTTATCCCGTAGTACTATACGAGCTACAACGATTTGACAGTCTATAAATTTATAGGTTATAATACTTTACTTATGACAAATATACATCTATGAATGTCGAATTATTAGTTTTTTTACAATATTAATATCTGTAAAGGAACATATTCTATATTACCGAATCATGCACATCTAGCATTGTCTACATGTAAGGAAAAATGATATAAAAGATAATATCTCTTACTTTTTATAATTTATTTATTTAGGATCAAGTGTGCTTGTGCAGAATGCCAGTGAAAAACAGAAATCATTGTCATGTATCTTTAATTCCAGGTTTTAATAAGAAGTCTTAAGATATAAGCATGTTATTACAAAAAATCTCTAAGCAACGCGTTGATCTATGCGTTGATCACCGGTACATGGATTTAGTCAATCATATCCAGCTATATCCTATATCAATTATTAAGTTTCTGCATAAAATAAATGCAAGCGTATTATATAAGATTTGAAAAATAGTTTAAAAGGTTAGCATAAACCTATACATAAGGTATGATTCTTGCTTCAGCTTTAAAATAGGATAGATACTCTGTCGTGTTGTAATAGAAGATCATTTTTGTGCAATGCAAGTATCTGCTGTATTTTAATAATGCATTTTAACGATAGTTATATAACATGCTTCTTGTAATTTTGCTGTTATAATTTAACAAATGAATAGACAGCATCAAATACCATTATTATTAAACAATATTGATGTTAAGCAATATCAATAGCAATGTAGCTAATTTTGTTTTTAATTATTTAAAAAAATACATTTCATAATTAAAATTCAATGTATTATACTGATATTTTAATTATTTTAATTTTAAATATATATGTAACCTGCTGTAGGTGTGGCCAAAGGGCGGAGGACTGGTATTGCCTGCAAGTATAGAAATGGCACGCAGTATTTGCAGGCAATGGCAAACGAACGAATGGATCAACATCTAAGTCGGTCAAGCGTCGAGTGGTGGTTGCTGGCAGATGAAGTAGAAAGGAAACACGGCAGGCAGGAAGGAGCAAACTAACGAGCGCGTCTAAGTAATGAGCGAGACTCGGCATCATCTTCGCTCGGTTTCGGACTTATACGCAGCCGACGAAATAGAGGTGCTTCTTCTGGAAGAGATTCGTGATTTGGAACCGCCACCTTCTGCATATTCTAAACCTGAGGATATTCAAGACTTCGAAATCGGTAAAGCATTCATATTTGATATGCATTGTATGAATGCACATTCGTGTATATATTTATAATGAATATTCAGTTATGTACCATTATATTGTTTGCACATGGTTATGATACTATGTTAATAGCAGGTAGTAGAACAGGGGGGCGAGTTAGCTCCCAATCATCGGAACTGGATTCACCAGGAATCCATTCCACAGTCCATTCCTGGGACTCGCATGCAAACTATCATGATCATTATGGTCATAATGACCATAGGCATGGCCCTTCCTCAAATACACTGCCATGGCCTCGAACTAGTCATTTGGTTTTTTACTGCGACATACAGGGTCATCTTAAAACAGCTACTGGTGCTGTTCGGCTCTTACTACTTGTAAGATTATAAAAAAATCTATTTTAATCACAGAAATTGATACATAGATATGTATATGTATCTGTATGTATTTTACAGATATCATCAGCAGCTTGTTTGGTTACTTTATGCAGTTCTGGTACTGCCAAAGTCAGTCTTTTTATGCTACCTCTGCCCGGACGTTTGAGACTCATGATATTTGTTGCTGTTCTCTGTTTCCTGATAACTGCATTACTTCTTTTTCTTGACATTTCGCACGTTATTTACCTATTTCCTTTCAATTGGTCCAGACTGGTAAGATGTTATACATAAACTTGTATATAAGATGTATCTTTTGTAACAAAAACTAATTTTTACAGAATACATGGGTATTCACTGGTATAGGCTTATCTTATGCATTAAGCAGTGCGCTATTAGCATACTCTGTATGGGAATACCATAGCGGAGGTTGGGTACCGCGGCGCACACGTTCCCAATTATCTGCTGCTGCAGCACTTGGTCTCTCGTGTGCTGTTTTAGCATTTGTACTTTCTCTAATACAAAGTCGCAGTGGGTCAAATTATGAGACTCAGGATATTCACAATCACACACCAACGCCACTTTACAAGCCCGTTGACAACTCCTCCTCTTCTGGGGTGAGTAATAGTAAATAACATGTTCAATATAAATAAAAATAAAAAACATTAAGATGGAGCATGTTTTATATTCATTTCTGTTTTATAAAATATATTTTATAATGTCACACCTCCAATTCCTTTTCGTGAGAGTGATTTCAAAGATATGTTAACAGACTGTTATTGTTCATATAATGTGAAGACAAATATTAAAACAGTTATATAGATATTATTTTTATTGATAATGTACAGATTAAAATGCAAACACAATTTTTTTATTATATTATCTTTTTAATTATTTTTTATTATACATTTAACAAACAGATCTGCAAAAGGACACTATTATATTAAGGAATAGACAATAGTTTATAGTGTGATATTCTGCTACAACAATGTGTGATTTGTCTAGTAGTATTATAAGAATGTGTATACGTATCAAAAGCACCTTTATTTGGTAGCTTGAAATATACAGGATGTTCCTGAAATGTGTTCTAAATATATAATATTCATTTCCATAACCCAAATGAATAAAAAAAACTTTTATAATGTCATTTCAACGATAAACTTGTAAGATCTCTGTTAAATTTGCAGTACAAAAACGATAACAAATTAAATTTGCTCTGTTAAATTTGCAGTACAAAACAATAAGAAATATCAGACTGAAGTAGTGTTATAATGTACGAAGATTATATTAAAGTCAAGAGAGATTGTCCGTCTAGCTGATGTATCCATTGTGCAGGGATAATTAATTACATACTTTAAACTTAAGTACAAGACAAGAACATGGTATTTTCTGAGCCCTGTTATATAAAGTTTTTCGATTATAAAACTGTGTAAGACTATTAGTTGAAGTTTGTACTGGATTAACCGACATTGTAACGAACGAATTTATTTTATTATTTACAGCACGCGTTCAACGCGTTTGCGTATAACGCAGGGAAAATTAAATAAATGTAAAACGATGTCGTTAGACATATTTCTCAAACGCGACTCAAGGAACGAGATCTGGGTTACCCTTTGACTGACTGACCATATGTTACTGCATGATTAACTTCACGAAAAGCACTGCTGCCACTGGTTGTTATAATAAAACCCTCGTACATATTTAATATAACGGTCGTTCCTACGTTCGTTCTACGTGCTGTGGATACTCCAATTGCCTGCAAAATAAAGCATTCAAATTTATCGATCGACAATCTGTCTAATACATCCACAGAAAATACTTTGTTTATAAGTATACTTTATTTAAAAGCACAATGTCGAATAAGTTATACGTTGACACACGCGTAAATCGAACGTTATGTAGCCTTCGAACTCACCAAAGTAAACGCTGTCCATGTAACACGACACCACATACAAAATACATAATACACGTATTATCAATCATCGCGTATTCATTGCTCGGTTTACACCGCAAAAAGTGTTAATTATTATATTAAACTAATTGTATTATTTTTCAACGATGTATCAGTGTAGAATGAATTTAACTTCTGCAAAGAAAGACTTGCAGTAATATCAGAAAAAAAATACAGATAGAAGTAATAAAACAATTAGATGATTGGAAAAAATTTTTAAGGATGTTGCTTCATTTCTAGCCCGCGCATTGTGTGTGAATGATTGGAAACATGATTGAATGGAAATTAAAACTATTTTTCTGGAGATGTGATATAAGCGGTAGTTGGATTTACGTAAGTATAAAATTAAGTTGTTTTTGCAAACTTTTATCACTGTATTAAATCAATTGTATTATTGTTAATTGATATAATTCTAAATCTGTAATTTTGTGCATTAGTAAATTATTTGATTTCATCAATTAATTTTCTATACAACAACTAAAAGTTTTAACATAACGATGTTTGAAATTTCATTTTGAAAATGTCTCCATGTTTTACTAAAAATTACAACCATTATTTGCACCAAATAGATTTATTAAAACAAGCCAGAATTGTTTCTATATATTCCAAGTAAGGATTGTATTACAAAAGAACAATAATAAAGGATGTTTTAGGGACAACCTGTCTAATATTTGTGTTGATTACATTATGTTTGGACAAATTTGATTTATTTTAAATGAATAGAAGTTATTGTAGATAAATAAAGTGTAGGAACTTTAGTTAAAATAAATGTAAAAATTATAATAATAATCAACAATGCAGTAAAGAAAAAAAACTTATTTGCATTTGTAATAATGAAGAAACTCAAACTTGTAATGTTTTGTACAATTTTTCAGGTATGGTAAGATGGTACAGTATTCAAAATAGATTACAATCCTGGCTGTTGTTTGATAATCCTGATGAATGTACACGAACTCTTCGGTGGTAATCACTTCTTTCTATGAATTGGGATTTGTTTTTATTCCATTATAAGTAATACAGTAAAATAAAAATTTTATTAGACTAAGCTGCTAGTCGAGTCATCGACAGAGCTCAGTATTTCAGCTACATTTCTCAATGACGAGGGAACAAATAGAACAAAGCTAAAAATGCAATAAAAAATGATTAATTTTGTTTAAATTCAATAAAATATACAACATGAGATTATCACTAATTTTGATTTGTTTAAAGCTATTGTAGTTTTATACATATACGTGACATATTTGACTGCATTATATGACGGATATATCTTCATCTTATTTATTGTAAGAAGAATGATAGTATGTAAGACTCGAAACAAGAATAGAATTACAGGAAAATTGATCGTGCAGTAAATAACACATTTTTATAATGAAAATATCTGATATCTTTTATATCCTTTGTTTTTATTTCACAAAAATCTGATTGCAATTCAAAATAACGAAAGTCTAGTTATCGAGTTTTACATAAAATTAATTTGAGAATGTTATACCATGAAAATGATTTAAATCGCGACGAAGAAACATGTAATGTATACAATACTATATATATTTATTAAATATCATATGTGAGATTGTGTATAAAAACAGTTTAATGATCATTGTTGACCGATAATAATTTATGAAGATTATAATGTTATGGTGTACTATAATATGCCAATGGAGTAACATCTTATGACGTGGTTATCTATTTTTCTTCAATATTGTATACAAGTAGCTTCTAAAAGATTATTAAATCAATAAATATAATCGAGACAATGTTGAAACTTTGTATATCATTCATGATTAGTGTTGAATTTTTTACAATTTTTATTGCACAAGTAATGTACATATTACTTTCAAGTTGCTTGACAATATCAATATGCAAAATAGTTTCAACATTTTATTTGATATCAGTAGAGCAAAATTTGAAAAATTTCAATAATGTAACGATACTTCTTTATGGATTATTTATATCGCCAGATTTGCGATTATCAAGTTATTAGGTAAATGAACATTAAAAAGACTGCCCATTATTTTAAACCGATAAGTAAATATTGTATGTAAAAATAAAAAGAATATTGGGCTTAGATTAATATATATAATTACAAATATTACGATATGACACTGTTTTACAAGTCTGTCTACCAATACAAAAAATGTAATTTATGTATTCATAAATTTAAATGAAGAGTTTGAAATGTTCCACGATTAAAGCACTACAAATTTATATAAGTCTGTATTATATAAAATCAATGTAATACTGCTATACTCACTTTAATTATAATAAAAATAAATAATTTACCTTTACGCGAGTTTTATATTTAGATCTGTAATAATGTTTGTTGATTTTTCTTATTTGATTTATAAAAAGAATGATTTAATTATATAAATGAAGAGTATTTTTTTTAACAGTCAGACACGTTTTAGAATTATAAACTCGGTTTATTATTAAATATTTGCTTATTCAAAAAACTAGAAAAAGGAACAATCTTTATAACTTGAATTCAATTCTCAATTTCTTATACCCTTTGCTATTTGTACAATTTCAAAACACGTTACATAACTTAAATAGACTATAAATCATAATATTACACTACTACTTATACAAAATTAATGCATTTTAATAATATCTAATACGATTCTGCAGTTAATATAACGACTGCAATGTGCATATAAATTAAAATTATTACATGTCAATCTACGTGCCAATGCACAGCTTGCTAAGAAATAAAATGTGTGTTAACATGTCCGAGTGATCATTTGTAAATAATCCTGTTTATGAAATAAAGTACAAAGTAGATTAATATGCGTATGGATATTATAAAATACCTAGTTTAGAACGCGTAACGTGTACGAATATCTTCTAATTTCTTCGACACTTCGGATGGTGTCCTTTCGAGATCACTCGCAATACTCTTCTGTTTTGAAGGTTCGATCGAGTTAAATTGTTCACATAGATCGCCGTCTATAACATTCTTCACGGGATAATAATACGATCTGAAAGAAAGATGGTCTCTTCCACAAAGCGGTGGGTGTTCCGAGCGCATGTGCATCTCGAGATGTTGGAAAAAGTCATGATCTTCGTGACTCGTAAAAGGCACAAGTACTCCCACTGTGCCGTTTAATGTCGTATAAACTAAACTTTCAGAACCACCAGGAATTAAAGTGGCTTTTTGTAAAGACATGACAGTTTCGCCAACGTGGAAACACGCGACTGTGTCAGCTTTCTGACTGGCGCCATTTAACAAGCCTCTGTCCCATAGCGCTTTATTACCGGTTGGATCTTCGTCTACATCGTCATTGATGCCACTGGCAAGACGTATCTATTAAAAGAAAGAATATATCAATTATAATAATATACATATCTTGCATCTTAATAAACACACTTATCAATGGTACTTACAACTGCGATGTTTCCAAATTTATCAGCTGTAGCCACGGTATCATAATCTAATACACAAGTTGCCGTAATCCACCTCGGATGCGTATCATCGGCAAAAACAATCAATTGATTTTCTTGACGTTTATATCTAACAGCATAGACTGATTCCTGTACGTCACTGACGTATATTCGTTGACCGACAGCATTGATAGAAACAACAGCATTTGGAATGTGTTTGTTCTCACACTTGCGTAGTAACTTTTTCTTCCCCATGTCATAAAGACGAAGCATTCTACCAACACCGACCAAAACTCGTCCTTGATAGGGGCAAATAGCTAACGGTACTTCATCCACTACTGTCTTATGTAGCAACTCGATGCTCGTACATTCTGCATTAACTCTAAAGAGAAGAATATATACTTTAGAAAAATAATACAATATAGGATAATATAAATAAATTTATAGTTATATATCAGCACTGCAGGATTATCATCAAAAAATACAGATAGTGTGATTGTCATCATATGTATGTTATTTTGTATGTATATGTATATGTAAGATCTTATACTAACTTGTATGTATAAAGGAAGCCTCCGTTACTGACTCTGGGATTAAGTTGAAATTCTTTTGCAACACCAACTATGAGGAATAACTGATCACCTTGATTGCTAAATTTGACCAAGCCTAAGCTGTAACAAACAAGAAAGAAATACGATCTTTTTATGTCGCTTATATGAACGCCTATCTCTAATTATTAAACAAAAATGTTTATAATATATTTCTGATTTGTGAATATAAATTACCATAACGCAGCCAGATTTTGTTCCAATCTGTGTACTTCAAAGGTATGTCCCGTTGTAGGTGCTATAATTCTTATGAGCGATGCCCACAAACCAGGTCCAGCCCTTGGTGCACCAAAGACAGTTTCGTTAGGTTCTTCGGATAAAAATGCTTCTGCCAATTCTCTGGCTACTGCAGCTTCTTCGGCACCTGCTGCTTCTTGCATTTCCTCTGCCATTTGTAACCTTCTTTGCTGCTTGGTTTCTTCCGTGTATGCATTATGCTCAGTTTCGATGATCACTATATGCGCAGAGTTAGTGTGAATAGCGAATTTTCTTGGAGTATATTCCAATGGGAAGCTGACTTGATTGAACACTGCTCCCAATTTTTCTAGAGCCAAAATTCTAAGTGTATTCGTTGAAATAGCAACGATACCCTCTGGACATTGCTCCGAACTGAAGCCAGAGGCAAATTCCAAACTTTCATAAGACAACGGTGTTAAATGAAAACGATTTTGGTAGTAATAGCTCAGCCACGATCTGCTACTCATAGCGAGAACTGCTTGATTTCCCTGCATTTTTATCCTGAATAATTTCACAGGTCGTGATCCTAGATATCGCGTGCGGGTGTCTGCAAGATCTCCAGAAATAGGATCCAATACGGTTCTTAACAGTACACCATTTTGCAAACCTACATAGCGATAATAATAATACCAATTATAATTTGTTTGATATTTGAATGAATTAAAAAATCATATTTTTGCATGGATACGTTACCTATATTCAAATAAAGACTAAATTGTTGCGGTGCTACTTCGTCAGAGTTATCGGCGTCTTTAACACCCATTTCCACGATACACAAGCTCTCAGCAGCCGCAGGTAGAGCTTGCATACTCCTAGGTGCTAAACAATCCGACGGATCCAACGAAATAATCCTCACAGTATTATCTTGAAGACCCACAGCTAAAAACCACGAACGTTGCTCCCCAACAGCTACATTTCCGAGCGCCATGCACATCACTTCCGACGGCATCTTTTTCCTTTCTGTATACTCATTCAATTGTCCAGTCTACAAACAGATAAATTATAATGAATATTTGTACTTGTATGTCAAATTAAAATGTCCACTTTCCCAAAGCCACACCGAATACAATTATATGACGGCATTGGTACTAAATAGAAAAGTGATATACTCTTCGCACATTTCACATCTTTGACGTGTGTTAGCGTCACTTCAAAGAGAACATTGTGCGTTTGTAATAATATGGAATAATATGTTGTTATTACTATTACTAAAATAAGACATAGTACATACGGGATCCATTTCGAAGTAGACCAATTCTCCCCCAGTAAGTGCTATCACTACTTGACGCTGATTTACGGCACACTTCACGATTGTTTTCTTACCCGGTGCTTTCCACTCGTTTACACGCTTATCTGCCCTTATATGACGTATACCATCGGGATAGACCTGAAAGTAACATAGAAGTTACGATAGCTCCTTCGCGAATGGGTAAATTAAACAATTCTTAACACATTTGTAGTTTTATTGTTGGACATGTAATACCAAGAACACTCAGTGATTGTCTGAGTGCTCCAACAATGCCGTTAGTCCTAACTTTATTCTCGCACTATATAGACGACCGACACGTGGTAGACCAGGAGCCGGAGATACCGTAGTGCATTATTACATAAAACTGATTACTTATTAATATTCAAAATATTTACCTGTACTAACGCATCTTCTCCCAAAGCAGAACAACTGAGTGTAGGAGTAGTGCCAAGAAAGCCCGAATCGGTCACTTCTTCGACAGTTTCTCCGATACTAAGCACAAGAGTAGCATTCACGAAGGACACTATGATGTATGCATCATATTCCTCTGCAATCAAAATCAAACAGGTAATCTAGATTATGAAATACAATTATGTTACTGAATTGATATTGAAGCGATTAATGTCTTCAATCGTGGTTGTGCACGCTCTTCTCTTTGGCACATAAAGAGTGGATGGGCTATTGGAGCAAATCAACTCTCATCCGTGCCAGTTTCGAAGCCCTTACCTTTTGGTCATTCAGTGTTCTGTGGCTCAACCATTAGCGTGCAGGCAGCCTGTAAGAGAGAACTGGTGTTTGATAAGAGTGTATCAAGACACCAGGTTCATTAATATTGTTTACAAAAGTTTTTGTTATTCACTTTTATTTACATTATCAAATTCATGATACTAATGTTGATGAACCTTTTCTTGTTTTATTCTAAAAAGTACTCGATTTTTCTGACTAGACCAAACGATCAGAATGAATTTTTCTGCAACTGTTTCAGTCATGATATTTATCTATATATGTATATTTTATATCATAAGAGTATAATACAAGAATGAACAAAGTTGTTAATTCCTTCTGTTCGCGAATACAGGAATCATAACTGAAAAAGTTAATAAGCAAAAACAAAGTGCATCGATGTACGAGAGGTAGAAAAATATTTATAAAACCTATCATTGATACGTAAGCAATAAATATTAACATGCAAAGAACTGATAAATCAATTTATTCATAGACTGACCATCGACTCTTCTCTTCACAGTCCATACAGCATTTGGATTGCCAGGAAGTTCACTGACAGCCATTTCTGATACTTCCAAACCATGACGTAAAACCCTAAATGTAGATCTTGGTCCTCTGCCACATGCTATGTACAATTGTGGAGTATCTTCATTTGCTAAATCAGCAACCTGAAGAATAAAGATACGCGTAATTTGTTAAAGTTCATTTGGAAAGTTGTGGCTAATAATTAATTATTGTCACTCTTAGGTTTCACTTCAGTTTGCAAGAACAAACTAAAGGCGACTAAGATTAATTTTTCTAGCACCATTCCACAGAGAAGGGACAACTGTTATGTCACTTCTCTACTTAAAGGTGCACATATAAATAATATATGAATGGTAATTTATTAACCTGGCATGCCATAATCGGCGATAAACTGTCCATTTCATCGACCAATACTAAGTTTCTAAGTGGTCTTGGTGCGAAAAAGAATGTGTCTCCTTCTTCTAAAGGCATTGCTGAGCTGAACTCTGGTTCGTCGTCGTCATCTCCAAGATGTGCAATTTGATAAAGGTAACTAAAAGCAACAAATTGTGTGTTATGATGTTGAAGTAAGCTGAATACATTAATACATAATAAGTTATTACTTACTGATTTCCAAATTCAGATGCAACAAATAAAAATCCTGTTTTTAATACACACATACTTGTTGCTACAGGTACAGTATCGAAATATTTTAACTTTATTTCAGTGACCATATCTTCATCGGTTTCCAAAGTAATTTTGAATATATCTCCTTGTTCAGTTTGTGCCAAAAAGAAAAACATACTTTTTGTTTTGTGCGTTGCAGAGCATACAAATATCATGCCTCTTTCTGGATCATCAAGATCATTACGCCTTCTTGGTATTGGGCAACGAATATCATGCTGATCACCTAAATTCTTGTAAGTTAAATAATTCTCTGAACAAATAAGCACACCACTGGGGCCATCATTACCACCAGGTACGGAAACTAAAAAATTAGCGTGTTCTTCCAATGGTTCACTGTATTTACGGACAACGTGATTCAAACCAAGGTCAAGTTCATATAAAGTTAACGTTTGTTGTGTTTTTACAGCTGCATCTCCTGTAGGATCACTATCTGCTTCCTATAAATAGAAAGACACGAATTAAGATCATGTAGTTGAAAACAAATTTGAAAATATTACTATTATAATAAAGTTATTGCTAAAGTAATATATATACATACCTCATAATCAATTTCTAAACAAGCAAACATAGGATTCTCAAAACCCACATCTACACCAACTGTGTGATAGACCAATGTATTACTTTTGTGTGCTTCTAAAGGAGAAGAAATTGTAAGACGGGCTTCAGGATCTCTATTTAAAATGTACACAAGTTTCTGTTTTTCAATGGCTCCTGTAAAGTAAATTAATTATATACTATTTTGTTCATATATAATTACTGGTTTAAAATGGTTACATAAAGTACCATCATTATAAATGTTTTTAATCACTGTTAATCAGTTGAAACACGGATTATAAATGTAATCATCTGGTTGAAACGTGATATGTATTCATGAAATCGTTTGAATTATAGATATAGGTATTACATACCTATCATAACAGCTCTGCCTTTAGGATCTATTGCTAAATATTGTCCAGGGACAATTCGTCTACAACCACTTTTGCCAAATGTTTCTTGATGTACTTTCTCAAAAACATTTTTAGCGGGAATATATTCTAAAATCACAATGCGTCCTGAATCAGAACCTATGACAATATAATCTTTTGTTCCACCTGTGAGCCTAAATGCCATCAACGATCTTATAATTCCAAAAACTTCTACAGTCAATAATGTATGAACTTTTCCAGTATTAGGATCTGGTCTTAAAAGTTCTAAGGATTTTCCTCGTGAAACAAGAATTTCTTGCATTTTGCTACCGGAAAAATTTCCATGCACGGCATGTGTGATGCCGGTGGCACGTTGTAGCGTTAAATTATAAAGAAACATTTTGGCTGCAAGCTTTTAGGAAGATATATATTCAAAAGATAGAAGCTTTCTTATATTCATAGAAAATCATAACAGCTTCCCATCCTGTAACGCTGAAATGCAAAATGCAGTATAAAGTATCTTGAAAATATATTAAAATTAATATATTAAAATAACTTACATATTTATATTTTAGTCTTAATAAATAATAAATATTTTGAATATTAATAGTTGCATTTTATATACGTATATATCATCAAAAAATATATGTTGTATGTGGTATACACGTTACGTTTACGAAAGCTTTATCTATGATATTCGTTGCATTACTACTAAATATATACGAAAATAAAGTAGTATATACATAAAACAAGACATAAATAATAAAATTTTACCTTTTATTGCAAAATATAACGGAGGCATTTGTCGATGTTCGAAGATCTTTTTGTCTCAAAAATCCGACGCCATACCACTACCTCGTAAGCTGCAACGGAAATAGAGTTGTGAGGACAGTTTTGAGACTCAACGTATATTCAGATGCTGTTCATTGTAGTGCCCTCTAGCCGACGAACAATGGGGAATTATGATCACATATTTCAGCATTCAGCGCAGTATAGTTTGTTATAGTACTTATAATTTTATTGTGATTTGATAAGTTAATATACAATTTATAAATATTAATATAATCATGTTTATAGAACCAATTATTATTCTTTTATATAACATCACCGGCAAGTTTCACAGTCATGTTGTGATTGGTGGATTTTATAATCAATTTACCCAATTACAGACATTATAGATGGCGCTAAATATAATACGTCACATTTTGCTTAAATTTCTATGTATTATTTGTAAATAATTAATTTTAAATAATGTATAGATATGGTTTTACAAAGGTATTTCATTAATAGTTAACTTATAAATATAATTTATTAAAATTTCATGAAATATAATAAACGTATGCAAAACAACACAAAAAAGTATTTATGAATACGGAAGTAGAATTTTAATAAAAGAAGAAAAATATTGTATACTTCCGGCTTTTGGAATCAATGTTCGTTTATTAAAGGTTATTTTTCTTCATCAAATATGAAGACAAAAATCGATTTTATACTAATAAATATAGAATGTTGATATCATGATAATGATCAAATTACGATAGAATCAGTTCCTTTATTTTTTTTTATTTTTTCAAGTCTACAGTTTCGGTTATTTAAAGCATATTACATAACAAACATTTTCGCATTACCTATTAACAAAATTAGTTAATAATAGGGATTGGTGGTATTAAACTTAAATGATAACACGTACATAAATATACAACGTATGTTTTATCTTTTACATATACGAAATGTAAAGGACCCACTGTTATCTTGTGCATATAATCATACATACAATATGTACGTATTAGTACTTTCCTGCAAGAAACATTATCATCATGGAAAAAGAAAATACAGATACATATATTTGTTGAACTGAAAATTGCATTTTGTGCTGTTTTGGGCAAATAAGTTAACATGTTTACAGAAAATAATATATGCATATGTATACACATCGATACATTAAATGTGGAAATATAATTATTTTCTTAATTAGAACTGAAAATGCATATCATGGAATGTTTCATGATTTTTTAAAAATATATCAAACATACTAAATGCAGCAGATAACCGTCAATTTTTTACTTTAGAACATTTTCATACAACCTTAAATATATCTGCATAGTGTAATTACAACCTCACTAAGGTATAATGTACTGCTGTTGCAGTAATTTTTATGCCACTAGACATTCTTTCATCTAAATGAATGTGATATTTATTCCAAGAATGAGGTGCTCTTACAGCAACAAAATAATTATGAAGAGCACAATTGCTATTAAAAGCATCGATGATTCATTACATTTTGTTTTTACGATGAGTGACCACGCAATGATATAGTTCAATTATATTGCTCTGGTAAAACGTAAGAAATATCGTCCCATGGATGACGGTAAAGACCTTGTTTCAACCTTCTCTGATCCATATAATGACCTAAAATTATTAATTCAATTAAACTCACGTCGAATATCGAACAAAAATGTATATGATTTTTTTTAAATATACGAGAAATCAAATTTAGGATAGAATCATTAAAATTACCTATGAAACCTATACTTCTGCCAAGTACAAAAAGACTGTTTATAGCTCCAATTTCTATATATTCTTCCGCTTCTTCTCTTGTGAAACTTCCACTGTTTCTTAACATATCAACAAATGCACAAGCTATGATACCGTCCACATTAAGAATTAAATTAGGTTTTTTACTTGTGGTTATTTTTTCAACTTCCAATGCATATTCGACTAATGGCTTAGCTGGGAAGTTCTCCAAAACAAATTCTTTAATAAGTTTTACACGCATGTCAGGATTATTTATAGACTTTATACGATGTCCGATACCCATTATAAGTTTGCCTTTTTTGCGTGTATTATTTACGAATTCTTGAGGATGCAAGCCAGCATCATAGGCTTCGGAGAACATACGAGCGGCACCATCTAGTGCTCCACCAAAACGATCACCCTGTAGTCAGTAAAATCTCGTATAAGGACCAATTATACTTTTGGTATGCTCATATTATTTTACTATTAATTATCATCGTTACTTACTATAGTAAGAAGACCCGAAACAAGAGAACTAACTAAGTCTTTGCCTGCTCTTGCACATACAATAGTATTATGAGCTCCTGAAACCGCTGGTCCGTGATCTGCGGTTAACATAAGTGACATTTCAAGAAATTTACAATAAGTAGCTGGTAGGCAGCGTTGGAACCACAAAAGAGAAACAACACCGCCTATTCCTACATTTTGTTTCAAAACTTCTGTGACAGGCATTCCAGCATAGAGAAGTTCTTGACCACGCTCGTCGCATATTGACGTTATGAACGATGCAGGTTTCCGTATTAGACCAAGTTCCTGCATTAATATAACATTTTATGAAAAAACACATAACACATATTATTTGACTTATTATTACAATATTAAAAACACATTGTTTTACCCTAGCCCAATTGTAATCCATAGGTACTGTTGGTGGTGGAACCTCTGGTGCTGGAACGATCGTTCCATCTTCAACAAGTTGTTGATAAACAGTCTGAATGAGGTCACCAAGATTATCGAAACTATCAGGAACATAGGCACCAGCTTCTTTCAAAGCTGCATTTTTGGCTGACGCTGTTTCCATATTACTATGTGCGATCGAACCGGCATGACCGAATTGTACTTCGGAATTGAACATACTCGCACAGGTACCGATGCACCAAGCGATCAAAGGTTTGGTAATTTTCTTTGACTTAATTGCACTGCACACTTCATATTCTTCGATGCCACCAACTTCACCAAGAAGTACAATAAGTTTAGCATCAGGGTTCTCTTGATAGCGCATGATATGATCCATGAATGTGGTACCCGGGTATCGATCACCTCCTATCGCAACACCCTCCAACACGCCGTTGGATGCTTTGGAAATGATGTTGTTCAATTCATTGGACATACCACCGGAACGAGAAACGTATGCAACACTAGAAGTTATACATTTTCATTATACCGTGATGTGTGCGTAACAATGCAAAATCTAAAATTCGAAATTACCTTCCAGGTCTGTATAATTTGCTGTGAAGAATATTATCCGTCATACCACCGGTATTGCCTATTTTGAAACAACCAGGTTTAACTCCACCGACTGTAGCCGGTCCGATAATTGTCACATTCTTCTGTTGCGCCATTAGAATTATCTTTCTGGTCATGTTTTCAGGTATACCTTCTGCAATAATTGCAATCGTTCTGATTTGTGGAAATTGTAATGTTTCAACTGTACTATCGTATGCAGATCTCAGCGAGGCAAACGTGATCATAACATCTGCATCGCTATGTTTCGTCATTGCATCCTTCATCTGTTTGTACACTGGTATGAGAACCTAGAAGAAGAAACGTTTGTCAATATCGTTTAGAGAAGGCGAAGTTAAAAAGTAATTCGCGATGCTTACTTCCTTGTGACCCCAGTAAAATTTTTGTTTGTGGTCTCCCGTAAATGGATATACCATAGCAGCTACGGATGGTTCTGATCTCCGGCAAACAAAGTCGAAGTCTAACATAGTTTGGACGGCCCTAGTTTGCATACCCCAAATAATAGCTCTAGTTTTATTAGTAAATAATTCTCCTGGTTTCGAACTGTCGACGGTATCGCTCGTTGTCAATTTGGGTTCTTCCGTCACAGGAGTTGACGAGGTACTTTTTGAAGGAGCAGAAGGTCCAACGTCTTGACCCGAAGGTAACAAGAAATTCGCGGTTGAAAATTCTTGAGCCTCTGGATCTGGTATTCGTTTTTTCCTTAAAGCCATAGCACATATGGCTGTCATATGTGTTTCTGGACCAAATACATAAACGGGAATACCTAAACGTCTTCCAACTTCGCGTATAATTCTAGAAAAGAAAATAATTTTCTTTATAACACGCTCGAGACGATCGTACAACAAAGATATCAATGATGTAATTTTGGTTGACACTTACCTTAAGCCTTCTTGGTAATTAGGACCTGCTCTTCTTACAAAAATTTCTATATTATGCTCAACGAGTTTAGGCTGATATTGTTGAAGAGCCGATACGATTCCTTTGAACGTAGCGGCTACATTCGTAAAATTAGCAATTCCGCCACCGATAATCAATATCTTCCCGTCTGGATGTTTTTCCTTCGTCATTAGACTCAGAATAGTTTTAGCATATTCGTAAGTCTGTGATTCGGTAGGCGCACCCGAATACTCTCCATAATTCGCTAGCTCGCTGGCGGCACCCAAGTCGCAAATCGTATCGGAATATATCACAGACGCACCTAAAAGATTTAAAACCTTAGTATAGTTAAAAATCACGTTAATATAGGATAAAAAAGGGGAACGATTTGACAATCACAATTTGGCTAGAATGAGCGGGATTAATCGCGTAAATGACACTGCCGTGCGCTTCTACTGACCACCGCCAGCAACCATTGTCCATATACGTCCACTTGGATTTAAGATAGTTAATTTCAGACTAGCTCCGGATTTAGCATCCAAGTCCGCTATGTACGCCTCTTCAGGATACGCATCCCGGCCAAAAGGTGGTGGATAATCGATCTCGCCCCAATCTGGTCTGCATATGAAATCGGCAGCTGTGTCCAACTTCGCAGCGAGATCCAATATATAAATTCCATTGCTCGTTACTACCAATGGATTAATTTCCAAGTAAGTAAAATACAAATTAACGTAGAATTTGTAAAGAGCTTCTATAAAGATCGCGATCGTTCTGAAACCAAATACTGATCGTTATAGTAACGGTATTTCATAAATTATGCTTTATTCATGGTTCATGACTCTTACTCCTTTTTATCGTCGGTTACGTTTACTAGAAGTTTGTTTATAACCGTCGCCCGGTCTGGCAGATCACTACCAACCGGGACATCGAGTTTCAAAGCTTTAGCATCGACGTCTCCGATATCGACACCTCCTTCATGATGGAATAATATTGAATCGGCTTGCCGATGAGAGTAGATACACACGTAGTATTCTTCCTCCTGCGACATGAATTTACAGGTAAATCATAAAAAAGTTTAGGTACTTTCATTAAATTTCAAACTCACCGGTTTGTGAGGAATGAAGGGCTCGATAATAAATGTTTTTAGCTTCCCAGTCGTCTTTCCTACTTGTTGCTCTTTGTTCATCCGTTCGTCAACCCATTTTTTCACGGTATCTAAATCAGCGTTTACTTTTATCAGGCCAAGCTTTCCACGACGTTTGATCAGCTGGTCCGGCTTTACGACCAGCTTTTCCGTTTTCAGCCATGGATGTTCAAGAACGAGATCGGTCCAATTTGTCTTCTCTGTGACGCTGACGAAATGTAGTTTTGCAGCTTGTGTACCCGAAGGAAGCTTACGATTTATCAGATCTTTTCCTGTTGCCTCGCGAATCGCCTTTGCCGACATGTCTCACTGATTTCTGCAGGTAAGAAAGATTTTTAGATAATTTTCATGTAATTTCTTAATCTTTTCATCGTAAAGAAGAAATTTGTATGTACGGAACCAGTACTCGAAATCACGTAAGTTAAGTAAGATATTTTGGATAGAAGCCAAATCGAACAAATGTCAAAAGTGAAATATTTTCAGAACGGAGAAAGTGCTTGGCGATCGATTAAGCAATCGAGGAAGTAGAGAAGAAAGGTCTTGATTTTCTAAAGCACGAGTAACACATCGCAGAGTAAAAGTTGACAGACCGCATTCCACATACGGGCCAATAAAACCGTTCGAACTTCCATTTCTTCTTCCTCCTACAAGCATTGTCCGCTCCAATTTATATCCGAATGTATGTAAGTACGTAGCCTCGATTGATTCCATAGTCAGTACAATCGTATTATCAAATATTTTATATTATATTCTATATTCTGTTACATTTTATAACAATATCACGCTTGCCGAGATAGTAAGTTTTAATTCACGATTTCTCTTACGAATTTTATTACAGACGTTAACCAATCACAAATGTTAAATAGTTTGTTTCTCATTCACCGTCAAACTCAAACGGATTGGCTCCGTTGGCATCGGTGAAAGTCGAATATTTAACATGGGGACACCTTTACTTTTACTACCTTGTTTGTAAACGTACGAGCAAAGATAAACGAGGTACAATCTCGATCAACTTTTACAAAAAATAAGAAAATTATTTCAATTATTCGTATCGTTATTATCACGTGTTATTATCACAGCGAATCGTATTAATTCGCGCTTTAACTGCGGTATGTTAATCATTTTCACGTCAGAATGTTGCTTACGTAGCCATGTACAAACACGTGGATATTGAAGCGTGCGCAAGAAAAATAAAACTGCTTATAATGCTTCACGTTTTTGTAGCGTGTAAAAAAGAAATGGCATCGATGAATATCTATGTAAAGAATAAGATAATCCCGCGCAAATACATAATACGAACGTTTTGCGCGAACACTCGTCTTTAGGATACTCTCCGCGTTTGTTATCATCGATCGTGGAATTTCCTACCGCGAACGCCTCTCGGTAATACGTGTATTATATCATTTCGTTTATATACAGGTAAAACTAAAGAGGAAAACCGCACCGACTCAAAGTCTAATAGGGGCTCCGAATTTAGACGATTACAGGATAACGGTGTACTCTCTGGAAGGCTACCAGCTTGTCGGTAAAGGGAAAAAAATGAAAAGATAAAAAAGAAAGTAAGAGAAAGTATTTAACGAGGCGGCTGAAAGTTTGAGGTATGAATAAATCGAGAAAAAAGTCGACTCACGTTACTCTGCTAACGGTGGTACGCGTTTAACATGGAATCACGCACTTCGGTGAAAGGTGAACGATAGAAATCGGCTGAAGGATGGAATGATGAAAACGAGAATAAGAATAAGGATGAGCGACGAGAATAACAGAGAAGAGAACGAGATGCATCGAGTCCGAAAAAAAAGGCAAGTAACCGTAATAAGGGGGAAAGTAACCGAAGTAAGGGGGAAGTAACCAAAGTATAACGGTGAAGCACTCACTTTTAACAAAATCTATTATCGATATTATCGACCTCGACCTTGCAATCGAATCGTCCAAGAAGGAAACGTGCGCGTATGTCGTTCTTTGTCACTCCTTTCCTGACGTTCGTTCGTTCGTTCGTTCTTTTTCTCTTTTTTTTACGCCACAAAGAAATGTAAAAACGCGTCCGGCTCGGTCGGTGATTCGCGACCGACTGAACGCGCTTTGCGCTTCAAATCGCTCGCACGCCGCTCGTTGCGATACTTTTGGCTTTGCTCACGCGATATCAACGCCACGAGTAAGGAGATATTCTCTTTTCCTAATTTTTCTTCTTTACTACTTCGATCTTCGACTCGTCGAATGATATAACATTGAATATACAATGATCTTAAGTCACGTGTTTGTTACTTTCAAATAAGCATCGAATAGATGGCTATAGATGGTAACAGATAGATAATTGGTTTTTCGATAACTTTAGTATTAGTTGCGTGTAGAGTTATTGTCATAGAATGTCCCAAAAAAGTATAACATAAGTTATCGTTAAAAAGTGTACGAATACTTTCAGAGTCACTTTAAATAATGCATTCGTATATGTATGTAAGTACATACATACTCCGTCAGTTTCTCTATCTACCTTTCTTTTTTTTTTTCTTTGCTCTATTGAAAGTCTCACGTTCGAGTTGGTTGACTTTACACGCTTAGAAATATTTGTAAAAGTGTCAGCAACGAAAAATGTATTCGCAAGTTGGCGCGATAAGTATCACGAGACATCGTACGATACGTCCGCCAAGAACTTTTAACTTTTTTGTTTGTGTTTTTTCCCAAGAGACCAGGGAAAAAATGGCAACAACCTCGACCTTGTGATCTTGTATATTTATATTAACTTGTGCATTTAGTTTAGTTTTTCTTCATTTTCTTTCAGGTCACTATACAAAAATCATGTAAACTTTTTTACTCCGTTCGAAGAGACCACGTGGCTTACACCTGCTTATTACGTAAATTTAGAATGGCATAAGGCGAGCGTAGTAATAAGCGTACGCTTTGATAATAAACCGGAAGTAGCATCGCATTTTCTGTAATCTTCCGTTAACTGTTCAGATACTTGCTCTATGTATATCTGTATCTTATCTTACTTTATCCGCATAAGTATGTTACATATTCGTTGCCTCGCTCAAACTGCATTTTCTTAAATACTCTATCTTCGAATTTTGAGTTAGAGAATTCGAGGATGGTTCACCGAAGAGTTTGACCTGGCTCGAGTTTAAAAAGAGGACCTTGAACCTTCGTAACTCGTAACACGCCACTTTAATCGCTTATTCTTATTCGGCTCTTGAACTGACTGACTTTCTAATACGACTCGGTCACTCGATCCCCAGTTGCTAACTTTCGTTATAAAAATCTGCATTCTTAATATCGTGAACGTGACTTTGCAATACGAAGATTGTCTTTTGTAGATACAAAGATAGTTTCATCCGATCGATATCCCGAAGCTTTACCACGTTTCGGGGACATCAGCGAGCTTTGCGAGAGAAACAGCGCCCAAGGAATGCCGCGACTTTTTTATCTTCTGTATTTTAATATACGCGTGGGAAAAAAAAGAGATAAAGAAGGAGAACAGAAAGACATCGTATGGGTAAGAATGTAAGGTCATGGCTGTTCATGCGATATTAGTTAATAAATGACCGCGTCGACGTTAATATGGCAATCTCGAGTCACGACCACGTGCTTTTTCCACATATAACCGCATTCTATCGATCAATACTCTTGTCGAGGGAAAGGAAGAGAGAAATAAAGAATATAAAGAATAAATATGATGTTTCTCAAGACAATCACATTTTCTACGATAATCTGAGAACATTTTATAAGTAGTGACGCGCAGTGTAATCTTGTGCAAATAAGTCTGCATTCAAGTGACAAGAAAAATATTTATTTCATAGCGAAGAGCTCGCGATCAATTTGATCGATCTATGGATACTTCGTGTATGGAACTGAATCGACTTTTAACAACTGGAATATATATATACATACATATATATATATATGAACATACTTTTTCGCAAACGCTAAACGTTTTCTTTTATGCGTTTTATTAATGTATGGTTTGCGTCTGGATAAACAACTCTTAAAATCCACATCTTTTAATCTGCGTCTCACAGTTCTTGAAGAAATATTTAATTTTAGTGTTTCAACAATACCCCGTGATGTTGTTGGTGATTTACGTTGAACTTCTCTCACAATTCGTCTATCAGTGTATGCATCTGTGGCACGTTTCCGACCTCTACCAATTAAATTTTCGACACTTTTATGTTGTAAATACTTTTTGTTAATTTTATGTACTGCACTTTTAGAAATTTTATATTTTTCGGCTATTTTACGATAACTTAGCCCGTGTTTACACTCCGAGACAACTAGGTTTCGCAGATGAACACAAAAGTCTTCTCTTTTTGTAGACATGTTAAATTCACCTTCTTAATCTGATTCATTCGAAAGTTTACTGTTTACTGAAGACGCAGTAATATCGCACATTGCGAAACCTCAACGTTTCTTTACGTTTTTTCCGTCCTAATACAGAATTTTCTATCTGTCCACTTAATTCTGTCCACGGTCTCAATACCGCCCATCCAAATAAATACGAGTACCTACATATTAACGAAAACTTCTTTTTTGAAATTTTATATGCTAAAAATATATTTTCGTTATTTATAAATATGTTCAACGTTAAACATTTCTAATTTATTTCGAACATATTAAATAAAAGTAAAGATGATGCAAAATTTACACTCTGTCCACTTAATTCTGTCCATGACTGAATATAAAAAAAAGAGAAACATGAGTTTTTGGAGGAAACGATCGTCGAGAAAAAGAAGAAGCAGTCATTTCGAGACTAGAAATCTCAAGTTCTGAAGAAAAACAAGTGTTCGACTTTTGAACTTTGCATTGTGTCTGCCAATTATATAAATAACAACAGTTAGTGCATTGGTAATTTTTCAATTTTTCTGTTTTACTCGCGAGGACAGGTGCACAAAGCGATTAGATCGGCCGATGATTAGAAAAAATAGGAAGTGAAATTTCAATGAAATGATAATTTTCCTGCTCAGTGCATCGTTGCGTATTAAGCGCATCGATTTCCATAAACTGAACTTCGTTTGACGTTCGTCCTTACTTCCTATTTATTAATTTGCGTTTTACATCGTCAACTTTTCAATAATTATTGAAGATTCTCAAAAAGTGCCGAGTGAAAAATTAACTCAATATTACGTTAATCAAACGTGTCTTCCATGAAATGGATCTTTTAAACGAAATTGAAATAATTAAACGAGGTGAATAGAAGTAGCATGCGTAACCAAGTGTGCTATTTATCCCTCCTATCTGATGCACTAAGCTGTGGTTAAAAAAAAAACAAGCTCTGAACGGTTATGTTGTCTGTCCTTAAGTTAGTACTCAACAAATAATAACATTGTACGCTCGTAAGTCAGGATATGATATTACCTAGCTTTTATCGATGACCTTCGAAACAGTTTTATGAATGTACATTATGCACTTGGAAGAATGTAACCATTCACTCGTATAAGGACACGCGTACGTACGTAATGACACTCCCAGGAAAATCCGTGTTGAATTAATTCAGTAGGAAAAAA
>JAIFRP010004407.1:37987-49424 GCA_032403825.1 Odynerus spinipes
AGAATGTCGGAAGATGAAAATATATTATTATTATTATTATTATTGTTAAAATAAACACCTCAGTTTTCTTTTAACATAATATTTAGTAATATATTTTATCCTTATAACTGTATAATTAAGAAAAGAGAACAATTTTATATTAGGAATCTTAACATCGCACGTCCTTTCTGGACCGTGGTTTTCGAGAGAACAAAAGAAGAGGGCTTTTTAGCAGTGCTAACAACTTAACACTAAGATTGGGGCATTGCCAACTTAACAATTCACAAATCAAAGTTACTATTCTAACACCCCCTCTTGATTTATGAATTTGTATGAGTTTGTATAATTTGTATGACGAAATTACAACTAGGGAGCGCTTCGATCATTTCGGAGTTTGGCTCGGGGTATTGTTTCCCCTTAAGAAACAGAATTATCGTTTGGGAATTAGTGTAATTTCTTCATTTTCTATAGCATCTAGATCGAAACAAAAAATAACATAAGGCGATAACACTTTAGAGATCAACATACAATACTTTTTTTTTCGAATGTATTTCCATAAAGATTAGAATTAATATTAAATCGAAGAACGAAACAAACGGTCCGTGACAAAAGTTAAGAAACATACTTTGTTTTATTTATGTAACTACATTTAACAAAAATAATGTTGTGTAAATACAAATAATTCATTAATTAACTTAATAAGATGTAGGGTAACCCTTAGATTTTATCACTGCATGGCATCTGCGTGGCATTGAGGCGATTAATCGTAAACAAAATTCAGCTAGTATTTCGGACCATATTTTTTCAATTTGTTCCATTATCTATTGTCTCCATTCTGGTGTATTTATCGCAAGGCGTTGTTTGAAGATCCATTTATTTGATTTTATCAAAATATTGGAATGTCGTCATCGAGTCAATCGAGAGGAGAGGATTCAACCTCTAAGAAACCGACAACTCCGAAAGCGAAAGGTATTTGGCCACCCAAGCCAGTAATGAGCAAATCGCCTTCCAGCAATACATTAGATATTCAATCGGAAGAAGAGATTGGTAAAAAATATCGAACTTTCAAAGAAATAATGGCTTCTGAACTAGGAATAGATGTGGACAAGACCCATGGCACGGATCCCTATTATGAATTTGTAAGAGCAAATGGGGAAATTGAATTGGAAGATCTAGGCATCTGGTGGGGTATGCCTCATCTCCCTAAAATGTCAACGGGAGATCTTGCTGGATCCAGTCCTGCTAGCAAAGCGATCTCTATATGGTTGGCCTTGGACTGGTATCCATATCGAGCTGAAAAAGAAAATTTAGGTCCTGCAACTAAAAAGTATCTGGATTATTTGGAGAGAGCTTCTCAAACCCCAAGCTCTGCTTCTTTATATCTAGCCCAGGCTCAGATTTTGTCAACTACTATCGGGTGTTCTTTGACTCAGAGCTGGTAGTCTTGTTACGGCTGTATCACAAACCAGCTTATTGTGGACAAGAATCAGGAGGCATGTCGGACAATTGCACACATTCTGCATTTCAATCCCAATCAAGCGGACGCCTTTGGTCAGGGATTGCTGATAGGGTACAAAATGTCCACGCATATTAAGAATCCTTTGGAGGAGATTCACAATGTGGCTGCTGCCATGGAGCTGAGATTCAACTCCATCTCTAAGTCATATCTGGCGACAATGGCCCAGGTAGAGAAGCCTCTAGTTCAGTTGTCTTCATTCTCAAAAGCAGCAGCAGAAGCTAAAGCCGCATATGAGTCGATATCACTGGTTTTGAATAGATTAGACTTTGTTGACATCCAAACAAGGGACACTCAAGACCAGATTATGTTACCGACAGAGGAATCATCCCAGAGCACATCTAAGAAAATCAAGCTGATCACCTCTGACATGTCCGGAACATTTAAATCGGCATATTCAGTTAATCTAATAAAAGGAAAAATTACCGCCGTCAGCTTTAGTAAGAAGCTTCCTGACCTGAACTGGTTGACCTCATTGCATATCAAGGCTGTTCCTCTCCTGTTGAATAGAGACCAGACTACCATTTTGAATAACTTGGCCCTAAAACCTCATCTATCGAGAGAAATGCTTTTCCCTGTTCCAACGATCTGGAAACCTGCGTTAAAGGAGATATGTGCATCATCGGATGCAAAAGAATATCAATGGGAATTTATCAAAGATGAGGATTCTGATAATGAATCGGACAGATGTTGTGCTCAAGGAGCCTCCTAATCATGAGAAACGTTCTAGTTGATTCTTATCTTGATTAAGTTGATTAAGATCTCTTTTTTTGGTTTACAATTTTATGAATTATTTCTGTTATATAGATGTTCATTTTTAAAATAAGAATTTTTTATTATATACAATTAACCAAATTTAACAAAACAGAATATTTCTTATTTTTAGATTTGTTAAGTTTCTATTTCTACTTCGGATGGGGTAGGTACAATCTCATCTTTATTAACCTCATTGTCATTTTGTAATTGTGCTTGCCACATTCCATGATAGATTCCACCATATGATATTAGCTCCTCGTGTCTACCTCTTTCAACTATTTCACCATCTTTTAAGACAAAAATTTCATCTGCATGTATTATTGTTGATAATCTATGTGCTATAATGATGGTTGTGCGGTTTGCACAAATTCTGTTTAATGCTGCTTGAATGTTACGTTCAGTATGAGTATCTAATGCACTTGTTGCTTCATCCAGAAGAACTATTTTAGGTGCTTTTAATATTGTTCGTGCTATAGCAACTCGTTGCTTTTCCCCACCACTAAGACGAAGACCTCGCTCACCAACCTAAATAGATTGAATGCATTGTTAATTTTAGTATTTTAGATAATAATAAAACTTAACGTAATTAAGGAAAACATCGAACCATTGTTTCATAACCACTTGGGAATGTTAAAATTTTATCATGAATATCTGCATTCTTTGCTGCTTCTATTACATCTGCATCTGGCGCATCTATACGACCATACTGTATATTGTATTTAATTGTATTGTTAAAAAGAACTGTATCTTGAGGCACAACCCCTGTAATTATATATTGTAAAAAATCTTGATAATCCTATAAAACGATAATTATATTAAAATTCATATATTCGTAAAGTAATATTACCTATAGAACTCCTTAATGACTTCTGTTTAATGGTTTTTACATTTTGGCCATCTATTATTATTGAGCCTTGTTCTATATCATAAAAACGGAATAGTAATCGCATTATTGTCGATTTTCCAGCACCAGAGGGACCAACAAATGCAATTGTTTTTCCTGCAGGTGCAATGAAACTAATATTTTTCAGTACTATTCTATCTGGAGTATAGTTGAAGGACACATTAGAAAATTCGACTTGTCCCCGCTTAACTTCCAAGTTTCCAGCACCAGGAGCATCTATTATTTCTTGTTCTTCTCTAAGAAGATCAAACATATTTTCCATGTCAACAAAATTTTTCTGGATAGCTCTGTTAATGAAAAGAACCAATAATATTATAATAACTCATTATAAATGATATTGAGAAAAGTAAATAAAAATATTTTACCTATAATAGGTTCCAAACCAATTAAGTGGTACATATAATTGTATTATGTAACTTGCAAATAAAACATAATCACCAATTGTTAATCCTTCGCCAGATACGACCTATGAAAACAATAATTAATTCAAATCATTTTGAATTAATTATTCTATATTATGTATCAATAACTGTATATTCCACATGATTACATACTAACCATATGAAGGCAAAGTAAAGATCCAGCCAGTAGACCACCACATACAATTACATTTTGTAAAGTATTTAAGATATTTAATGTAATCAGACACTTCCATTCTTCAATTTGGTATTCTGAAATAGCTTTTCTATAACATTCTACTTCATAAGATTCTGCACTATAATACTTTACAGTTTCAAAGTTTAGTAAACTGTCCACACTACGTGCTTTTGTGGCATTGTCTGCTAAATTCATTCTCCTTTGAAATTTAGTACGCCATTCAGTAACCATGATGGTTGCAGCTAACAAAAGATGAATATTCATGTTTTATTAGTATAATTAGAAATTACTATTTATAATGTTACAAAACATTTGTAAGATCTTACCAATATAGAGACCCATAGTCATAAATACGATTAAGCCAAACCATTTGTTGAAGGCACTTATAAAAAAGACAATGGCGACAATAATGTCAATAATCGTTGGTACAATGGAAAATAAAATATAATTTAAGAGGTTATTAATAGAGTCAGTACCACGATCCATTATCCTTAGTACTTCTCCAGTTTTTCTACCAAGGTGCCAACGTAAACTTAATCCATGCAAATGTCTAATGAAAATAAATGTATTAAAAAATGATCATGGCATAATATTATTTAATTTTTTAAATAAAATAAAAAGATATATACCTAAACAATTCAACTTCTACTTCTCGAGTAGTATACTGCTGAATACGAATCCATAAAAATGATCTTAAATTATTTAATAGTCCCATTCCACCAGTTCCACCGCCTTGTAAAAATTTAAATGCCACATATATCAAGATTAAATCCCACCTGTAAAATATACAAATATACTAAATTACATCAAGTTTGTATATTTACATATACATATATAATGCAGATGTATTTTATACCGAAACTCTCCAGGTGTTTCTGTGACACTATCCACAATTTTTTTATTATAAATTGGTACATATAAATTTATGAAACGTCCAGCTATAAGTAATCCAAAGCAAACCATAACTCTCAATTGAAGTAATATGTTTGCCTTTGGCCACAAAAATGGGGCTAAAATTTTAATTTTATACCATGCATTTTTCCATGTAGAAGTATTATCATCAGGTCTCTATAAGGATAAATAAAAACGATTATAATTGTAAAAAAAACATACTTTTAAACTCGATTAAATATTAATTCGTATAATAGCATAATATATTTTTTTTGTAAGTGATACTGATAAAAATATAAATGACTTACACCTTGATAATATCTTGATTGTGAAGTTGTACCATTGTCAAGTGTACGATATTCAGGATCTGTATTACTAGATATACCAGGTGCTCTCAGGCCTGCAGCAAAGATGACTAAGTTGCTAACATACCGTAAAACAAATAGGGCCATTTCTATTTGGTCTGTCAGTCTGAAAATAGCAAGGTGTAAAAATAAATCTAAAGGCCTGATACAACTTGTCTATTATTAAAATTAGACAAATGGTTTTTCTTGTCTTATTATACTAACGAATTTAAATGAAACCACCATTCCAATTTCCCAATATTAACAAACACAAGGTTTTCTGCAACAAACGCCAATGTCCAAAATCCAAGCAAGACAAGCCCATGGCCACGTGGTGGTACACTTGGTAATAATTTATGTCTTTCTACTCTTAATATATGCACAGAATATGGATAAATAATTACAGTCATCACTGTTGTAAGTATCTGCAAATTTATAAATATACCTTAGGAACATTAAATTTCTAATTTTTACCATATTAATTCATTTTGTTATAACATACCATATACCCATAAATTTTCTTGTCATCCAAAATAGTTGCTTGTAAAATTATTCTCAATATACTAAGTAATGGAACCAGGTACAAAAAAAATTTTTGTATATTATATAGCTTACTTTTTGGCAATACATTTGCACTAATTTCTGTTCCATACTTATGGTACATCCATAATTGGATTGTTCCAAATATCAGCAAATACAAAGAAATTATAGTTATGCTTACTGTATCCATGAAACATTTTGACATACCATGTTCTATCCAAATTTCATTAAATGTTATGTTTGGAGGACAATAAGTCATTGTCATAGCCATTGTGTTTTTTTGTAGTTTTCAACAATAAAATTGTTCTACTTTTATTCTTATATTTGTATCATTTATATACTTTCTTAAAATCTAAAACATTATGAAATTAATTATGAAAGTTGAATCAAATCCTAATGATTGAAATGGAACTTAAGTAAATCATAATTGAATTTATATTATTACATTATTATAATTATTTTCTATGTATTGACAGTAATAAACTAGTTTTTTATATAATATACAACAGCATAATATAATGCAAATTAAGAATTGTTCACAATTACGCTACATTATGCAGTTAAGAAAGAAAGGGTTTAACAAAATAATTAAAAACTATTATTTAAGCACACATAATATAAGAAAGTATTATCAAGAAAAATTACAAAAGAAATATTACGCTATCACATTCATGTGTTATTGACATTCTTAAAAAAACGTATCGTCATTCTCGTAACCCATATATTTACTTCCTATATGATATGAATGTTTTGAAGTGATCCTAACCTTTAACGTCTAATCGGAGACCGTATATCAATCGTTAAACATTATTTGTGATTATTTGTAAGCAGCTAAATTCCTTTTAGAAAATAAAAACACATATTAACTTCTATGTTTTTTTATAACGTTACACTGTTTTTACGAAGTGTCTTTTTCCTAGGATAGTGCGCACCTTTCATTCGTTGAATTTTTGACATATCATTTTGGTACAAAGAAATTCTAAGCTTGGCTCTTTTGTCCGTAAGTTCAAGTCACATGCGCGCGACCCATGTTTGAATTAAACTTGGATGGTGGTTTGTAGTTGATTTGTAAAGTAAATGTGAAATTGAATTCTTATGTGATAATGTAAATAAGAATTCTTATGTGGCTATAGTTTCATATCAATATACATTTAGTTATGCGTTAAATAATTTTGCTTTGGGCCGCGTTTCGAAATATTATATAGGGAACGCTGTAGTAGTCGACTGACCCAACAGGGACTCGAACCCGGGACCGTCCGTCCCTCCGTCCCACGAAGCCAGTGTTCATGCTCAACCATTTGAGCCACCGTGCACCCTATGCGTTAAATAATAATATATTATTAATATTATAAGTATATTATCTGTAAATTTCGATATCAGTGGCGACACATGCTGTATAACCTCACATTTCTATAAACTATATGAATTATAATTATAGAAATGGCAAAAGGTCATAAACATTTAAAACATCTAAAGTCCGAAAAAGCTAAAGTGAAATTAAAAGCGAAGAAAAATAAACAGTTACCAAAAGGTTTGAATGTAACAGACACATCGTTTAAGGTTAAGAAAATTGTAATTCGTGAACAGTTCAAACAGCACGATGAAGAAGAAATTGTTAGTAAACGAAAACTTAATGTGAAGGTATGTACATTTTAATACTATTGAGATGGAATATTATCTAACACTATACTTTCTTGTTTATCTAATTTATAGGATTTATTAGCACGACTTCAGCATCATAATTCTACCGTTCGCCAAGAAGCGGTCAGAGAACTCAAAGACATCTTATTGCAATATCCTTTAGAAATTTTAAGTTCTCAATTAAATCCTTTGTTACAAGGAATCTCTGCTCTATCTCTTGACAAGGAGAAAGATATAAGAAGAGATTCCTTAAAAGTATTAAATTTTATCTTGAGTCCTATTTCTAACGAGCAATTAGCTCCTTTCTGCGATGTTTTAATTTCATATTTGAGATGCGCAATGACGCATATAGATCCAAATATTAAAGAAGATTCTCTATTGTTTTTGGATGTCTTGGTACAAAATTGTAGTAGCATACTTGCAAAGAATAGTCATAAAGTACTACCAAATTTTTTGGATATGATTTCTAGAATGCACACTGAAACAAAACCAGGGAGACAATTGACAACAGCATTGAATTCTAAAAATACTAGTGTCAAATGGAGAATTAAGGTTTTAGAACGACTTAGCAATATGCTAGGATCTGTTATAAATTATAAAAGAATGGAAAAAACACAGCATTATACAGCTGCTAGAAAAGTCATATATGTAGGTAAAGAAACTAGACATATTCCATTATACAGACAAGTAGATATACAAGATTGTAAGATAAACTTTGATGGCATTGTTAACTTGGAAAATAACACTAATGAAAAAAGTATAGATGCAGATGAACTGGTTAAATATATAAGTGTTTTAATGCCTTTAATGTTTGACAGCTGGATTGAAGTATGTCCAGAGGAAAAAATTACTAAAGCTTCCGAAATGATCATTTCAAGTGAAGCATCTACTTTGTTAAAACATATTGTAGTAATTATACAATTAATAATTGAATATATTGATATACTAGATTATGATGATCATATAAATATCAAAGCTTGGTTTAAGAATTCTTTTCAAAGTGCTTATATAAAAAATTTATTCACCAAATTTCCATATACTAGAACAAAAACTATTGAAAAGTTTAGAAAAAGACAAGAGGACTTTTCAGGTTTAGAAATGTCTGAGAAATGTTTAGAACAAAATTTGGCTATTTGTCAAATTTATACTTGGTTTACATCTGTGAATATAAATCATAATACTCTTGATAAATTGGAGAAGAAATATTGCAAATATGTTGTGGATTACTTAAATGGTATTTCAAATATATATGTATTTAGTGCTTTTAAAGTTTACCAATATGTGCGTTTATTTTATTTTATTTGTTGACAGAAAGAATTAATAACTGGCCCAATAGTGATAATCTTGCGTTACCACAATTAAATAAACTTCTTAGAACTTTGTTCTTCAAGGCAAGTAAAGTATGGTATGCAAATCATATAACAATGGAACCTATATTACAAGCAACTATAAATGCAAGTTCTTATAATCCAAAACGAGAATTGCAAGCACAATTGCATAATATAATTACTGATATTATGTTAGATCATACATTGACCGAATTACAGAGGTAAGACTTCTTAACATTTTACCTCATATTTATTTAAAGTTCTAAAAATAACTCTTACATTGCAGTGAACATATTTTTAAAGAATTTGTTTCAATTTTACCAAATCTTCTTTTGCGTTCCTCTATACATGAAAATGTGATACAAATGATCAATAGAGCTGTACTCCGTCATAAAGAATGGATGAAAGACTTACTTGTAGAAAAACAGGATGCTATTATTGGTAAGATTTGTGTGGAAAGTCGAACATACTAATACTCTGCAGTAGTATTTACTAAAGTATTTTATTATTTATATTACAGATAATGCAAAAACAATTCATATTATAGGATCAGAGGATGAAAAATGTTCCCGTTTGATGATATGTAATCTATTTTACTTTTTAAATGAACAGATATACTATTGAATAAAAAATTAATTTTTATTAAATATATATGTAACTGCATATACATATATTTTTTAATTATAAATTACAGAAAATTTCACAATAATCAACGTATATAAATACTAATGGGTGAATATTTTTCACTTACATTTTTTATAATATAATACTTATATTATTTCAAAAATTCACAATAGATGTGATGAATACTGTGGCAAGGTATATATACATATGATTAAATATGATGCTTTTTTACATTTTCACAGATCAGTCAACGTATGTACTTATAAATAATTTGTTGGTTTGTAAAATATTTAGAATCTTGTTATAGTGCTCACATTTTCTATCACATTATCTTCTACAAAGCCTTGATTGTCTACGCCATTTTTTCTAATATTATCGAACTTTCTTAATACTTTTTGTTCATTAATTTTTTGATTATTTACAGCATTTGTACATTCTGAAGTTTCTATGTACATAGTTTTTATAATATTTTCTACGCTTGGTGTAATTGGTAAAACTGGCAATTCATTATTTAACTTTGGCCAATTTGGATCATTACGTAATTCATATTCTACTCTTAAATACTGTTTCTTAGACTTTTCAGGACGATGAAGTTTGGGCATTAATTTTCTTTCTATACCATATTCTATTATGAAAGTTTCAACGACTAGGCAAATTAAAAAGTTTGCTAAACCAAGCACCAAGATTATAATTCTCCAGTCATATTCTGGTGGTACAAGTAACTGTAACAAACTTATTACCCAATTTGCAGGATAAACAGTAATATATACGCAAATAGCAATTAGAAGGAAAATGGAAAAGATAAATACACCATTTGTATAAATAGGTTGTCTATATGGTTTACCACGTGAAAATATGACTGCCATTGTGATATATTGAAACATGGATATACAGAATACTGAATAGTTTTCATAACATGTATATCCAATATTACTAGTATGGATGAAAGGAGTAAACCAAGGAAATCGTCTTACAGTATGATATGCTATTGCTTGAAAGATTGTCATTATTAACATATGCATCGATAAAGAGAATAGTGGTGTAAAACTTAAGAGACTCGTCATTGGTGGCTTCTTAGCAAGTTTTTTCTCATATGCTTGTGTTTTTCCAAAAAAGGAAGCAAAATTTACGATCAAACAGATATCAATGAAGAGAAACTCAAGATCTGTTAAATTAGAATCTATTGAATATAAAATTATAACAGATAGAAATTCTGTTAGAGAATAGGCAACCATAAATTTGAAAATTCCGAATGACGTGACTAAAGCAGCTCTACCTTGTCGTATTACCTTTGGGATACATGTTATGTCAGGTATTCTTGAAGTAAAAGGACTAGCCACGCTAAAAAAGAAAAAACTCGTGAACATATCATAATTTATTTTGGAACGCTTGATCTCTCATCATAGAATTTAATTCCTACCTTGATTCTGCTTCTGAAAGAGACACGCCTGCATGAGCTGCTCTTAATGCTCCACAATCATTTGCACCATCTCCGCACATAACTATTATAATCACGAATATTTAAAGAATTGAACTAAATAATTACACTAAATAATTACATAAACATAATAGCATATACATACCCACATAGTAACCAAGCTGCATTAGTTCTAAAACTAATTGCTGTTTTTGATCGCTCGTCATTCTTGCAAATATTGCACCTCTTGCACAAACTTTTGGGACAATTTCAGGATAATATTCTTTTAGCAGCTGCCATGTTTGTCCAGTTAAAGCAAACCTGTAATTTTTTATATCTAGTCCCTGTTCTACATCATCCAACACTGGCATTATAAGTTTTTTACCTTGAAAGCTCTGAAAAAAAAGAATAAGTATAGATTAGAAATATTCACATAATACAATTTTATGATAAATGTTATAAGTAAATTCATATCTACCAATCTTGGAGCCATATTTTGGGCATTGAAAAATATTTCTGGTTGAGATTTTTTGTATTGATTTGGAACTACAATTACATCTATAACTGTCTCATCAGGTTGAAGTATACCACATTCTTTTGCAACACTCACCGCAGTTTGTATATTATCACCTGTAATAGTTAATAATAGATATATAGGTCGTGTTTATGTATTATTAATGTTTTAAGCACAAAGGTGAACTTGCAAATTCCCAACCTGTAATCATTACCACGTGTATGTCCGCTTCTCGAAGTTCCTTTATAACTGGTATCGTTGGTTCTTTTAATCTATTTTCAAGTATGACTAAACCTAGAAATTCCAAGTTTTGTTCGACCTCGTCGCGTGTCATTTTTGCTATCTGTATCATACGTTTTAATTGTTTTTTTTTTTTTTTTTTTTTT
>JAIFRP010004407.1:54813-68642 GCA_032403825.1 Odynerus spinipes
AAAAAAAAAAAACGAAGAAAATGTACGAAAAGTTAACCACGAACTTCCCCCACTTATACACCACTCGGTCAAGACTAGAAGCGAAGGGAAAACCACTACGTTTTACTTGATATGGCTTGCTGCTCGACCGACTAGTTCGCAAATTACTTCACTGACGCAACGATTCTACCATTCCTCGTCTTTTTAGACGCAAAACGATTCTAAAGTGTTGCATCGAGAATAAAAAGTGTTACAGAGAATCGTTGGATTGGATGTTGAAAGAATGCCACGGACGATATCGTTTGATACACGAATCGATTATGCGGCTATTTTCTTTCGATAATAATGCAACGAACTAACTAATCGTCAGTGGTATTTTATGAAATTGTATATATATATGTAGTTAGGTTGGTTGGAAATTATTGCCATTGTAGTTCTCTGTTTTTACAATGGAACAAAATACCGATAATTGGGATTACATAATGCCACGTTTTTATTTGTACTACATGACGCTATGCTATACTTATACTCGCGTTGTGCCATTTTCGCTTTAAAGACATCTTTAAAAGGATGGGCCGAGGTATTACTATTGTTTAAAAGGACCTTGTGATAAATAAGATATAGAGTTATTCGTAGCTTCTAAACTGATTCACTAAAATATTCTACAATTGACGGTGCAATTGTTTATTTATTTCTTTAACGGGTATAAGACAAATATGCATCAGATATAAACATAACTGATATAATAATAACATAATAAAAATAACTAATATAAAAAAGGCAATTATAAAAAATACTGTTTCTTATGTCACTAGTTTGCTTTGATTAGGTAATTAGACCGGAAATATTCTCTCGCGTGTATATGTATATATTTAGTTTTTTATGTATTCCAAGAAACGTTTATCACAAGATATCTGAGGAGGAAAAATGCTATGGTGATTTAATCACCGATTTTTTTTTTCCTTACGAGACTGATGGACAAACGATAATATGTATAACGAACTGTTTGCATTACGATCGGTTTGAATAAGGTATCGTTCATGGCTGAACTATGTACAACACAAACACTCGATGAAAGTTGTCGGGCACTTGAGCGTGAACGCGAAAATACGATTGAGATTTACTTTTGAAGGAACACGTCGCGGACTTACTGCAAAAAGTCGTTAAATTCATGTTGGTAATTTGTTTTATATTCTTTTTTCTTTAAATTAATCGATTATCCGTGGTGCAAATACGTTTAGCAACAGAAGTTTATTCGAACATAGTATAAATTCATATCAAAAGTTATGAATTTTGTCATGGTACAGATTTTTATAATAGCATACTGATTTTTCCTTACAATAAAACATCTTAACGTCAAATATCTCCATAACTGGTTTTTGGGAGTCGTAGGGTTTTTATAGTAAGTTCGCTATACGTTTGCGGTATAAATAATTAGACGAGATTTATCTCTTATCGTCTTATAAAAGGAAAAGTATAAAGAATCCTTACTCACCCAGTAGAATCGTATTTTCTCTCGCAGCACAGATAATTCCACTTTCTTCTTTTTACAACGCCGTCCGCGCTTTTCGCGCGGATCTGGGCATAACCGGGATGTCTTCGGACTAATTTTCGAAATTTAATTTTCAACGAATCTCTCGGGAAGATCTTTCTGGTCAATGGTACCGACGATTCTTTCTTTTTCTTAGCGTCATACGATCGTCGAAGAAAGGAACAGAAATTGTCGATAGAAAAATGAAAAGTCAAGCAGTGGTACGCGTGCTATGTACGTAAAATCGAATAAAAAAAAAAAAAAACTCAAAAAAAGACGCGGTAAGGAACGTCTTCCTTACACAAGATCGATACTAATCGAATGATGGAATTCACGATCGATCGAGCGCGCTTTTATACGAGACTCTCTTAATGTTTTTTTTTCTACCGTGAATTACGAAGACACGACTGGTAATGGACGTCTAATACACCTGCCTCACGGCAAACTCGAAGGAGCACTGCGTTATGAGCGCGACATTTCAAACTCTTCGGCTCTTTCGCTGTCATCTCGAATTTCCCCCGCCTCTCGCGGTAACCCCCTCCCTAAACTTCCTTCATATACCATTTACAATGCAACGAGCTTATGTCGTCGATTATGCGCGTCTCGCTCGTGTTATATTTCCTATTTCGCATCATCTTCTTAAGTACCTAACTGGAATAGCAAATAAGTACCTAATTGGACGAGCACAAGCGGCGGTATTTAAAGAAATAAGAGAAAAATTAATTTTATCGAAATTACTAAAAAATATTTATTTGGGTTATTTAGAAAGTAATTCCGAAAAAAATATAACAAATGCCGTTTTAAAACTCTTCAGTCGGTATCTAATCGAAAACGAAACAAAAAACGTAACTTTTTACAACGTTAAACGTCCGTCGAAGGTAAGACGGGTCTCTGTAGTCAAATAATTAGGCACCTATTCCGCAGAAATCTGGGACGCCTGTCGTTTCGCAATAATCTGGTTAGAACAGGAAGTACACACGTAGTTACAAATTACATGTCCAGTGGTAAGGTATTTTACTCAAACTAGTCGGAAGTTCACACTTATACGCGAGTAAAGTTTTGTCGATTGGCTCACGTGCATACGCGCGCCATGCCATCGCATAATGCAATTGCAATTGCTAGAAAAAACAAAATGTTGAAAAAATTCAATTTTGAGACCGATCGTTCATGATGCTTTTTCTCTTACACTTTGGGGATTTCTCTGCGTTTGTATAAACAGGAAAGTGATATGTCGTTAAGCAGTTAGAAAAGGGATTTCACAAATATTAAGTGGTTTGATACGAAAAGGAAAACTGATATAAAACCGCATATTTCTGGATAAGTTAAGATTCAAATTCCACTTTATTTTTCATTAGAAGCTAGTTATCTATATGCCACTTCAATGATAATGATAAACGTGCTATTTTCCACGATCAGATATAAACGACATAAATTTACGTCGTTTACACTTGGCGGTAATCAGACTTCTTAAAATCGATAATCCGCCGCTTACTGATCTATTATTAAACAAAAAACGGTTTTTTTTAAATAATCGATATTACTGTATATATGTATATATTTATGAATGTACAAAAGTTTGAAGATAGACATCCTTGATCATTTTTTTTCCCGAGAAAAAAGCGTGGCGTCCGTGCGTTAATCAAGTTAGACATTTTACTCGGAAACGGGAAAGAAAACAGGATCGACTTCGAAGCGGATGATCCGAATGATTGTTCTTACAAGTAGATATGTAAATTTGTTCAACATTGTCACGTTACTCGTCGCGACGTAATCATTTTCTAAGACAGCTGCTTTTGCCGTACGTATGCACGTCACAGCGATGTTAAAAAATATTAAGTCGTAATATAAATAAATTCGGTTATATTCAATAATTTTATTATTTATTAACAAATTAAAGAATAATATTCAACTATGTAAGCTCTGTTACTATTTATGACAATTTCTTGTTTTAAAAACCGAATTAATTAATACCATCCGAATAGAATGTTTAGAATTAGAATCTGTTTATTTTTATAACCGAGCTTATTTACGTTAAAACCTAATACAAGATTATAAACTATTCGTAGAACTAGACCTAAAACTGGATTCTGAACGGATACATATCCGTATCGTACACTGTCGTGCAACGTTCGTTTAAATTCGTCGAAGTATAACGTTAATCCTTCTATAATTAGGTATTGCTAACGTGGTCGAAGGTATTTTCGAAGGAATATAATAGCGTACCCGATAAAATTGCACGTTTTGGCGTCACTTGATCTCGTTAGATCGCTTATCGCGAGACGCTCAGTCTCCGAAGATAATCCTTTCGATTATTTGTACGCAATCTACCATAGTAGATCGAATACTCGTTTTATAAGCGCAGTTTTTATCTCGTTCTTCAATAATTTTGTCGCATTTTATAATTACGCTCTTAACGACGGCAATCATTCGCTCATTAACCGTGAGCAATCGTTGGCGACAATTAAGCGTTAATGTTAAAACGATAAAAAGCGCGTTAACATTAACCACAGCAAACCCGGTCAAATGACCGATTATAAAATTTGATTTAAAATTCACACCATTGATCGTGCACCCGTTTTTACCGATTTCTGTTAAAAATAAAAATAGAAGTACATCATTTTGTATTATTATTATTTAAAGGTTATTCCGTGTATGGTTTTCTATATTTAAATTGGCAATTACTTATATTTCTTTCAGAAAAAATATGACCCTTGTTTCATGATCGGTCATTTGACCGGTTACGGTAAAAATAGGTACAGTAGGAACTCGATTATCGGAACACCGATTATCCGAACTCTCTGTTATCTGAATATTCTATCATCAGAATATTCTATTATCCGTACAGTACATTTCGTACTATGTGCGTATACACTCCACCATATTTCTCTATATTATTTACATTCGAAGCGTTCAAAAAACTATAATAATGTTGTTAAAACGGAAACGAATAGTGTCATCTGTTGCAAATGTGAAATTATTAAGAATCTCTTATTCTGAATCATTCCGAAGCATTCGTAGCGCTCGAAAAAGGACTTAGATGGTTTGAAGCACAAAAAGAATTATTTGTACTAAGAAATCTATGCAATTTAGCGGCTAAAAAAATATAGGACCCGTAATACTTTATGTTTCATTGTTTATTCGTCATTTGATCTAAAATATATGAAATTTGGTACAAAGAAAACTATCGTTCTATTATTCGAAAATTCTATTATACGAATACATTTGTCTTCCTATTAGTTCCGATAATCGAGGTCCTACTGTATATATGTACGTATAAACTGCCGGTATGGTTAGTGTTAAATGCAACTTTCGCAAAATCGAAAATTTCAGTTATTGCGCGATTTATATACGAGTCGTTGCACATTTCGAAGGGTCATGCGGGCACACGTGAAACAGGAGAATACGTAATTTCGTGTTACGTGCTGTTCACGTGTCACGGACAAGTAGAAAGGAGAAAATGATCGGTGACCGTTGGCCGGTAAGCCGTAATTATCAATACCGTGTATCTATGGTATGGCGACCTATTTAGCAAAACTTTACGTCACCGAACGCAAGATAATGTTGCAACTCGCACGTACGCGTGAAAGGATCGTATCCTTTCGCGTATATGTTATTCCTCCGCGAGCAAACGTTACGATAATAATTTCGAAGGAAGTTGCAATCTCATTTCTCTTTTTGCCACGATAACGGTCCTTTATGCTAAGTTCTTGCAGTTCACCTTGTCTGGACATTAGTTGGAAATGTTGCTCCTCATTGTCGGCGTTATCTAATGTAAGAGTAATCTACCTCTAATCATCTAATGCATATATCTAGATATACATATGCATGATTACCGTGGTATAGGAAATGTAAAAAAAATACGCGAGGGGAAAAAGTATTGTCCCGGATAAATGAATTATATATCTTCGTTAACACGGCGAGAAAAGAATGTTCGACTTTTAATGCTCGCGGTTCTTTCGAAACGCGAAAGAATTTTAAAACGTATAAAGTATTGTTTGGCTGAAAAAGAAGCGTATAAATATCGCGAAAATTCTGATCTGTATAATCCTTGCCTTTCGCAAGCCGTTATTTTCTTTCACGTTAATCCGCCCGGCGGACTTAAGTTTGGCTATGATGCAATTAATTACCGAAGGAAAACAACAATTGGAGCTCGGCCATAGGCACGTATGATCGACGATATCGCGATCGAAATTATTATTTTGTTGCCTCTTCTTCGAAATTCCCTCGAGTAATCCCGTTAGACGAGCCCATGTGGATCATCGCGTCGGATAATGTCTACACTTTTCTCGATTACCATTGGAAAGATAACGAATTCAATTTCAATGGGGATACTATCTTAAAGAAATTGATAATAAGATATTTAACGGAATATGCACATATTTGTGTCACGTGAAACTAACGGCCCGATCGAGATACGATGATCGATATCGATAAGGACAATTTTATAATAACACTGATGGCCGATAAATGATCTCAATTTTCCTGATATTGGCCTGAATCGGTACCCCACTTGATCGCGGATGTAGGAAATACGAATACAGAAGACCCATGAACTGGATTCCCTTCTCGCCAGGGAAGGTTATACCAATGCTTATCTATTGGATCAACCTTGGTGCTCCCCGATTATGCGGTGGGATATCAAACAGTAGCCATTATCAACTGTAATTTGTCTGCGTTAGAAATTTGAGACAGCTACTTAATACTATAGCACATATGAACGCTATACTTAATACTATAATGTATTGGATACGGCCAGGAACAGACGGATCGATATAGGGTAGGGTATGGAGGATCTAAATGAACAGGAGGTACGATGAATCGCTATGAATACCAAGTTGCTCGAAATCACCGATCTCCGAGCGGATAATAGCGCGAGTAAATTCTTTTTTCATTTGCGTGGAAATTTCTATCGGAAGAAACAATCTGTTATAAATCTCTCGACTGATTAGAATTACAAATGTGCAGTCAACCATGTAAATATATTGTACGACAAAAATTAAATAATTGCACGAACTTATCTTCGAGGACTGATCGGTTAGGTAATGAGTCAAAGTCACGAAAAAGATTTTATGAGTACGATACTATTCTTATCGTATCGCCGAATTACGCGAATTACGATAATTTTAAGAAATTACGCACGTTTTTATAAAAAAATTAAGACGTAGTATATAATATCATTAAATTACGGGGAAATTATAGATTAACTGACGCTCGATCTTTGTATGATTATTATGTTCAAAAAATAAACGCATTTATTATAGTATAAGTATTATGAATCATCGTTGAATAAAAAGGAATATCTTATTTTCACGTTTGCTGCAAAATATCATTAATGAGAATCAATTTTTATCGATTATAAAAAGTAATTGTGCTTATAACGTCATCGAAGGGCAAAAGTTTAAATCCGCACGACGCGTTTATATACATTTGGCATAAATGACGTAAAAATCATCTTTTCACAGCTGCTAATAGCATTATTATCAGTGATTCATTTTTAACCTTGCATCAGATAGCTCGCTAAAAACGTGCTTTAATTTCATGATAATTTTATGGATGCACTTTTTAATCTTAGTGGTATGTACATACAATCTGACAACCGGCAGCACACTCATCGACTTCTTGAGATTTCGAGTGTTTAACTTTGTTCTTAAATAATTTGTAAAGTGTGTATTTTACTTTGGTATGCTGTTTCTTTTTCAAACAATTTAATTTTACACCGACGATTACGTAGAAATCATTTTATCTTCACGGAGGAACTTTTAAGCTAACTTGAACATACGTATGATTGTGGTAGCGTTCGGTTGCCTAATTCAATTGTTCTTAAATGAACTTGAGGTGTGACTTGAATCAAGCAAAGTCATTAACCGTCAATGCTCAACGCGTAAATCAAATTTAACCGGACGAATAGCGACTGTTGATTTATGAATTATTACTGCAATGTCTTTGATCGTTATAGCTGTTACGTCAATGTATCGATGAGTTGGCTCGCGGCTTCCGACTTGTAAAAACCCTATTATTAACATCGAATATCAATTTATATCATCGTCTATTTTTTTTCTAGCTTGATACGATTGTTATAATGAGTATGTTAATTATTATAAAAAATGTAACGTGTAAAATAGTTACAAATATTTAAATTACATTTGTTAATTTATTATAAATATATACAATATCTAAAGATGCGCTTATGAAAATATCAACATATTTACAGGTGCTTTATAAATTATAAATACTGTTATCCATTTGCCAAATTATAAGGTGAATCTTTTATTCACCTTTCAAGGATAAGTTTAAATTTTTTGATTGTCGGAACTAGAGTATATTGTCCACATCTAATTGTGACAGCATTTCATCATCTGAGTCATCGCTATTGTGTAATATATCTTCAGCCCAATGCATTTCTGATGGTGGTTCCTTATCCGCAGACTTATTTTCACTATCTTGCAATACTGATTTAGTATTTATACTTTCAGAATTTGATTCCATGGGTGTTAAAATATCTTTGCATTTGAAAGCCGAAAGCCTGGATTTTATTGAAATATTTTTGTTTTTAGTACTATTATCTGTTTTATCGCTATAATTTAACTCCAAGTCTTTAAGACATTTTGCTGGAGTATTCGTCGAGGCCTGCAGGGATGACATTTCGTTACTATGTATATTTTCTTTGTCTTCTTTTATCGTTGTGTCCTCAGTTGGCAGTCTTGGATAGATGAAATTTTTCTGATTCTGAGAATCTGTAATTTCTTTTAAATCTACAGTAAATAAAAGCGAATCTGAATCAATATCAGAGTTGTATGGTTCATCCAGAGATTCAAATGTTCTACTACAATGATTTTTCTTAGATGAACCATTTATATTATTCTGATGCATATTACATTTATCATTTTGCTGTGTATTTAAATTCATTGAACTGGGTTCGATCATACAGAACTCTTTTTTTAATAGTTTCATTTGCGGCGTACGTATAATGTCTCCTTTGTGAGAATAAATTGCTAGTAAATTTGAAGGTGATATTAAAATATGATATTTGTGAATAACAAATGTCCCTGAGATACATAATAATCCTACATTTTGTAGTAAAATCACAACATTTCTGTCTAAAGCTCCAGGATACTTTAGAGGAATATCCGCATGTATTATCCCTTCGATTCTATCTGTGAAATCTTTCAATACAATAGGAGGGTTTTCATGACTGTAATCTATGCTTTCTATTATGCCTGCAAGAAATGGTATTTTAGTACACTGTTGGTGATTTTCACTTGCAATTTCCTTAATTTCTGCAATTTCATAATTTTTCAAAAATTCTGGAGGTAAATCATCCATCATCATTTGCCAAGCTCCTTCAGAAAACAAAGTTTTTGTATCCTGAGAACAATATTCCGTTAAACTAGTATCTTTCTGATCTTGTATACTATTACTTTTACTATCTTCTAGATTCGTCACATGTGACATTTGTAAAACCGAATTATCAATTATATCTGGCAGTAATCCAGCTGGCCCTGGAAATTTCCTCACAAGTGTTGTTCTTTTGTTAGACTGCTTTTCTGTTTTAGATGTAAAAGATACGTGCTTCGTTTTTTTTATAAACCCATTATCGAAGGAGGTAGAAGGTTTTAAATGTTGCATTAATAAAAGTTTTCTTGATTCTTTAAATATATCTTGCTTATTATCGCTAGCATTTTTCTTTATGGCTTGTTCTAAATTTCTAGATACTTCTTTTACCGATTCTTCAGGACTTCTTTGATGCAGGTCTTCATTTGCAGGTACTTTTTGATTACAATTTTCTATTTTAGAAGATGCATTACTATTAAATGTTTCATTCTTGTGGAAGAAAGGTGATTTATGCTTCGATTGTGGATAAGAATTTGACTTTTGTAATGTAGTATTATGACTTACTTCATTTTTCTCATCAGTCATACCCTTTGGTTTTTCAGAGTGAAAAGACGCTATGGCACTAATACTCGAGGAAAGTTTACTGCTATTATCCGTTATATTTTGTACATTCTTCCTTTTAAGAATATCAAGTACCACATTTTTTCTCGATGCTTGCAGACTAGAATCATTTTCTAATTTTGGCCCATTTAGCCTTTGAGAAGTAACATTATTTTGGGAAATGTTTTTAAAATAAGGTTTCTCTAATACATTATCTCTGTTTTGACTTTTATACTCGATCTTAGAGTCATCTTTCTTCTGTGAGTTTTGTTGAAATATACCCAAGACAAAATTTTTTCTTGACGAATTACTCGTGTCAACTTTACTTGTTGATTCTTTATTGTTACTTGTAACATTTTGCTGTTCACTCAAAATCTTATTAGTTAAAATATCACTGTTTTGACATTCATTTAACTTGCGTTTTTTTACAGGTAATTCAACTTCTTCATTTTCAACTTGCGAAAAGAACTTCAGTGCCTTGTCATCTGCATCTTGCAAAAATTCCTAAAATGATGTAATAAGTATAAATTTATTAGATCATTCGTTTATCATATTATTACACTACCATTTTAATCTATATACAAATATTCATCTGGAAAATGTATAACGAGGTACTTAAAAAATATCATTTTTTATTTACCTCGTCAAAATTCCAATCTTCACTTTCAAACATATTTTACGGCGTAAACTATTCATATAATATACTTTTTTTTATAAAGAATGTATCATAATAATTAATCTAATAAGTGTCTACTATTAAAGAGATTTTTGGTTGTGTTCTGTGGTTTGCTAATAAGAGGTGTCGAGCACCCTCTAGCACCAAAATAATAAGTGACAATGTCACTTATTATTATTACAGAAATTACGAGCTGTCGATAATGTAGTAATACTCGATTTCCTATGATAATTAAGAACTATTTAACCAAGAGTCGATAAAAAATATTTTCAACAATATCAACTGCATATTTGTAACGTCAGATGGCACAGTGCATGTCAGCGTGGCAATTTTACATGTGATCACGTATCATATCAATCACATATCATACATTTAATGTAGGAATAGTGAATAGTGCAAGTTTAATGGGAAACAATACTCAAAATCAAAATTCGTGGTCGTCGAAGCGTTACGTTATCATATAATAACCACTTCACAATTATAATATAAATTTTTATTGTAAAATTAATACATTTTATAACATAGCGTGATCGCTACATGCATTTAAAATAATCGATACTTGCAGACTGTTTTTCACAGTGGAGGTCGGGACGATACGCGAGCTCGAATTCGTGTTACCTGATAATACCATAAACATAAACAAACGATCGGAGGTCCCGATCTACAATGACGAACGATAACGAATCAGTCTTCTACGAGATTTCGGACAGTTAACATTACCTTAAGCATCAATGATAACGAAAGCGATAGAAATAGTGAACAGTAGCAGCGAATAATGACGGTGACCAGAGACGGTATATGTATACGCCTGCATCTAGAATTTTGTCCATACACATAAGCTGAAAATGTAGCCTATCGTCAGGCGCGCACTTAAAAAATTATTATTTCAATACACGTGGGATGTGGTGAATAGAAATAAGTTGACGAGTGACATACAAAATCATTTATTCATATAAAAGGACACTTTACACTAGCACGTACTGTCAAAACTAGCCTAACATATCCGTAGAGCCGGTAGCACTCGAAGTATTCCGGCTTGATCGTTTCTTCTTCATTTATCACATACATATAATGATACGCAGCAGGACGATAGCAGATTATACTGCGAAGGAAGGGACAATAGTCGTCGTGATCATCGTTAATCGAGTATAAAAAAGTCGTCGAGAAATCTGTGTCACGATCGTTTGAGTATATTGGCGTACTGAGCATCGCGTTTACTATCTTGTGCCGACAGAGTGACCATTTTCGATCTGCTTTATATATTCCCTTTGTACACGTTCAAAGTATAATTCAGTATTATTCGAATCGGTGATTAACACCTAACGCGTCACGGAGGTGTATAGAAAAAGTCTCCCCGACGTCGAATCATCGTGCGTGCTTTCTCTCTTTTCTTTTTTACAGCATGCAAAGTAGAAATACGTAAGAACATCTAATGTTACAAGTCAAGCAGACGGAATTTGGTCAGTCTGTACACAAGTATATTTTTTTTTTTATTCTTCTTGTGTGTATATATGTATATAAAGTCGGCTCGGTCACGATGGGGAGAAAAAAGAGTGTCTTTCGACCAGCCGACCAAGCTGCAGTAAATTAGTTATACATTCTAAGTATTCGCCGTAAATCGTATGCCTTACGTTTTACAATTATGTGTATATTTTATCGTATCATTAGCTTATCAGTAGTATTCGATAGTCATTATACTTTCAGTATATTATCGCTATGAGTGCGGGAGATATCAAGATAAATACTAGGCTGGACTAATCGCTAAGAAGTTAGCTTGTGGGAAGAATTGACTTGGCTTCCACGAGTACCAAGTTACAATTAAAAAGTGGCAATGCAATCTCGAGTCGGTGTGTTTACTCGATATGCGTGGCAGTCGCTCGTGCATTGTCTAGTTCTCGATCGCGTACTATCGATCATTTTTCTTTTTTTCTTTCTTTCTTTCTTTCTTTCTTTCTTTCTTTTCATACAACGATATCGATCGGTCGGTCGAGAGAGAGAGAGAGAGAGAGAAAAAAAAAGAAAAAAATAGGGCTAGATAACTTATTCCTATCGAAAAATGCATTTCTGGAGAGTGGATCTTGGTGTTGCATCGAAAATGAAGTCTGGTCTATTGAAAAAAAACTGGTTGGGTAGTTTTATTATACTAAATACAGATAAACGAACGCTCTAAACGAGATATCACCCTCCTCTCCGAGGACGAGCGAGACCATGCTGTGCGTTTTCCTCCTCTTTCGCTCTCTTTTTACAGAGTACTCTACTATACTCGTTACGATTTCTGCTCTTTTTTTGTTTTGTTTCATTTCTTCCCTTAAAGGAAAACCTTCCCTAGGACGAAAGTATTCTAAACGTCTATCGATAGCTTTTCTTCCTGTCTCCCCCTCCGTAATAGTGACGTAAGTCAAATATGGCCACTTATATCACGTACGAGTTTGTCGTGGAAGCTCTACGAATACGCCGTCGATCTTCGTTGTTCAGTGTTCGATTTTACAGATAAATAGAGAGAAAGAGAGAAAGAGAGAGAGAGAGAGAGAGAGAGATTCGTTTAACTTACAAAAAAAAATGCTTTCGAAAAGCTTCTGCCTCTTTCCTTCCTTTTCCTCATCCTTTCTTCATTTTTTTTTCGCTTCTTTTTGTTTCTTCTATTCAAAAGACGAGCTTAATCGATAAACGAGTACAAGTACTACGAGCTACTTTCATGCCAGGAAGACGGGACGGCGATTGCTCCACGTCGCCGTCCGATTATTAATATAAATACAGACACTATGCGCAGTATTTGTGCGACGATTCGAGCGTTTTTCTTCTTCTTCTATCGATACTTAAACGATAACCAGCGTTCCGAAGTCTCAAAGCGTGACGACGCCATTCTTCGTAGTCCCCTTCGATCTCACATTTTTCGCGCGCTTTTTATTATATTATCCGCGCGGATAGAAAGTACGTAATTGACTTGATTCATCCTCGTAAAACGGAGGAACGATATTGCGATATTTTAATACTTTGCACTGTTATTCTTGTTTAAATTTATTCTCGGACTATTATAATTTTAATAAAATGTTTCTATAGCGAGGAAACATAAATATGTAATTTATTGTTATTTTGTTATTTATCTTGTGATATCTTTTAAAATACAGTAGAGCCTCCCGTATCCGAACCTCCATTATCCAAATATCCTAATATCCAAACGGTTTGTTATTCGGACAACGTTTCGTAGCGATGTTTAGATACGATGTATGTTGTATATGTTGAGACACATAAAGAATGTGTTACTTATGCTACAAAACTTATGTGATTATAGCAATCAAAGGCTTGGGTTCCGTAAATAGTGTACAAATTGCAATTTTCTTGACTTTTATTTTTTCTCATTCTTATTTTCTTGATTATTTATTATTATTACTATTATTTAAATGAAATTTTATATCAGAGAAACGATTGTTCTATTATCCGAGAATTCCAGTATCCGAACACTTTTGTCTCCCTATTAGTTCGTATATGGGAGGCACTACTGTAACTTGTTCCCCACCTGTCGTATCATAGGTAACTCAAAAATTGCCGGAAAGAATATTCTTGTGACCCGACAGTGCAAAGTGTTAATCGACGCAACAACGTGGCCTTACCTTCGGGGTAGAATAAAAAGAAGCTTCGTTTCCACGCGACACTTTGAGACTGGAGAACAATGGGAGATCATCGCCATAAAAGAGAGGGGGTGGGGGGTAG
>JAIFRP010004407.1:129981-146669 GCA_032403825.1 Odynerus spinipes
AGAGAGAGAGAGAGAGAGAGAGAGAGAGAGAGAGGGAGACAGAAGTTCGATCGACGACGGACGTTACCCTCGAGGACCGTATACGGAGAGGATTTTGTTATTTTTCAGGTGATCGAGCTCCGGGTGATTCGTATTCGCTCTCCGTGCATGTATGGTAACGGTCTTCCGATAGAATACCCGCCTTGGAATTTTCACATTATTTTCAAACGTCTTATACCCTTGCTCGCTCGCTCGGTTACCCGAAGCACATCGATTTATACGTAAATATCCTCTAAATACGTCTTACTTTAAACGACGAAGGATTCTCGGTGGTTCGTTAAAATTTTAAATTAAAAGACCTCTCTCCGATTCGATCGGTCTCTCCTTTCCCGTTATCGTCGAGACTTTCGATCGATCGATCGATCGATCGATCGCTCCTTCGTTCGTTCCTTCCTTCCTTCGTTCTTTCCTTCGTTCGATCGATCGACGGACGGATCGATCGCGGAGGATGCTTTTAAACGGAGGAAAGGAACAACTTGGCCATTACACTACATTATACTCTGTTACACGGGGTTTACAAGGGAACTTTGCACGCGCATCGTTAGAAGCGCGGATACGTGAGGAGCGGTAACGACCTCCGTTAACAAGGCTGCTTTGTTGCGATTACTTTTAACTTAACGTGATCGGAACTCGCGGTCGCGATGGTAATGAATACCCGAAGAAGATGCGATTACATCCCCCTTTGTGTTTCTTCCTCGAGATACATTTTTTCCCCTTGTACGTTATGTACCTACTTACTTTCTCCGTTCTTGTTGGAATACTTTTATTCGTGGCTTGGTATACACCGATTTCTTTTGTTCGCGAGATATCTTTTTTTACAGGTAGGTACGTGAGAGAATATAGAGATTTGTTCAAATATTTTCTAACGTAGGTAGGTACTCGTATACTTACTTATTGTTTTATAATGTACGTTAACCAATCTTTTTTATTTTTTATATATATTTAATTTATTAGCAAACAGAATGTGTATTTTTTATATGACTACTATGTGAAATTTACTAGATCAATCCCATATTTTCACATCGGAGATCTATATAGGTTTAATAACAGTTTTCTTTGTAATAGTGTCTTATTTCTCTAAGGATAGTGAAGATTCTCGTCCAGTTGATCGGTACATTTGTTTAATTTATTATTCTATTTATTTTCGTTTGTTTGCAATATGTCTTTGTCACGTAAATTTACTGTTTAAGTATAGACCTAGGAATTGTGCTTTCGTAGACTGTGATAATTCCATGTTATTAATTTTTTAATTTTTTGGTTTTACTAATTATTTCGTTTTTTCTTCATTTTTTTTATTCTTCGCAACATTTCATGAATTTTAATCAAGATTCAGCGCTAAATTCACGTGAGTAAGAACAGAGGGATTTTATCGACATACTGTACGTGGACGGTACGGTCCGAAGGACGTGATCGGCAGGCCGTGAAAATATGAACAACAAAAGTGCCTTATCCACGGTGCACGAGAGTGCGAGCACGAGTAACGAGTAACGAGTAACGACGGAGGTAGCGTAATTAACTGTCCAGAATCCAGAAGTTGCATACTCGAATCTTCTTTTTTACTCGAGTTCGTCCAAGCAGATGAGTACCGGAAGAGGTACGTTAATCGCGTCTTCGTCCTCAAATTTTTCTTCTCTCTCTCTCTCTCTCTCTCTCTCTCGAGGACAAAATTGTCCAGACATTTCAAGGCTTCTCGCGTCTTCGCGTCTTCTTCGCTTATCTCTTTTTATACGAATCTATCTTTTTATATATTCAAGCAGTTTCGTTATATATGGTTATTACCGATTGAAAAACACAGCGTATAAATTTGAAAAAAGCAGGAAAAGATTTTATTCATCGACATATTTACAATAATACTTCCCCGTTGCGTATTCATAGGATATATACATAAATCGAATAACTCTGGCGAATAAAAGCTCGGCAGGTGGGAATATTTTGCTCTCGCAATAGACGACAGTTTTGCAGCATCCATGGAAGACCAACAGGACCTAGGACAAGGAGGAGGGTGCGCTCGGTATTGATTTTAGGGCTACCAGCGGCTCTTCCATAGGTTCGAAACACGTTCTCCCTTTTTCTTTTATTTCTCGTACCGTCCGAGTGCCAGAGCACAACGTTTTCTCGCAAAAAGGCGACGGTACCGCTTTGTTCCACGGAGCTGGAACAAAAATAGACTTTAAACTGGTCCATGCGCGGTAGTCCAAATCGAATCCCAGATCGAATTCACCGTGAAACTCGACCGGAAGAAGGAATTTAGGAGGATAGCGAGAAAAATAGAAAGAAAGGAAGACGAGGGGTGGAGGGGGGTGTAGGTGTACATAAGGCAAACTTCGTTTCTATCGACGCGAGCTGTTTATTAAATCCTGAAGGATCGTTCATCGACTTTGGCAGCCCATCGATCGATCTTCGTACGAGAGCTTGCCAACGATACGGGAACGTTCGTTTCTCGTGTTCTTCTTGGTTTCTATTTTTGTCGGGGTGTTGCGGTTCTACGATGCGGAAAGAAATTGGCAAACGTTCTCTATTTTTCGTTGCGTTCCGCTAACACCTTCTTAGGCTATACAAGATCGATGGTATTTACGCGAGGCAGTCGTTCGTTATTTATTTTATCAGAGACGTGTTATTAAATGATTGTTAAAATAATTTTCTAAATGGTATGGGAAAATTCATGCCTGAAAATTTCGTGAATATAAACACGTTGGCTGCCACGTTAGTCACACGCGATGGAAGATTTTCTTGATGCGGCTATGGTGGCCATCGGTGATCGGAGCGTCTCAAATGTTTAGAGTATTAAAATAAAATATTGTCGAGGAAAAAATTTGAACACCATGAGCAAGGAGACAATCTTATGAAAAAAATAACAATAAGATTTTAATATTTAAGATTTCATATTTATTTGTTTACGGCAACCGCCTTTAACAATAAAATAATCATACATATAGAGCGCTTGAGTAATTTGTGTATATTAATAATCAAGATAAGGAATAGCAACTAAAGAAACCTAAATACTTATAAAGTAACATTATGAAGATAAGAAATTAAAATAATTCATACAATCGTTTGCAGAAAGTATAAGTAAAATATATTGAGTCGAAAAGAAGTCAAGCGAGTGGGCGTAATGTTTTAATCGAAACATTATATATTGGTGTAAAATTCGTGTCTAAAAAAACACATATATATGCGTATGTGTGTTTGCGCCTTTATTATAGCATATGCAAACATAGCGAACAGAACGAGCGCGTACGCTGACCATGTCGGTAGTTCTAGCGTGAAAAATATTGCAATCTAAATCTTTATCGTGAACGAGATAAAAAAATGCAGTCTCCCTCTATCTCATAAAACACAATTCGAAAAAAAAAAAAACAGGAAGACATCGTATAGAAGGGAATCCTCTCCATCATCCATCCTCTTCTTCTTCTTCTCTTTTTCTCTCCCCTCGTTGGTAAGCAAGCGTCTGCGAAATATCGTCGGACTGCCTTGACATTTGGCACGCGACCACGGCAAACGAGATCGTAGGACGGCCGTGGCAGCACGACCGCGTAGCTCGGACCCGTCGACAGAAACGATCGTTCCTGACGGATGCCGGCTTGTTCGCAAACACACCGCGGCACGTGCTCTCAACGGGCGCTTTCTCTTAGCGCGCTGACGGTGCTCTCGAGCGTCCTACCAATTAACGGATCAGCGTCGAGAGAACGAGCAAAGGCGTGTTAAGTCGCTTGATTTCCTTCGAACGCGACTATTGATCCACGATCGAGCACGCGCCTATATCGAAATAGCTGCGATATCGAATATCGAAGCTATCGGTGGTGTGTTAAGATTTCACGTTCGTATTGTATACGATAGGTAAATACCTTCCTCGTGCTTCGATTTTGTTTGAAAAATCGCTCACGATCGTTCACCGTCCCGAAATGATTACCGGCATGATCGATCGAACGTTTTCGATAGAACGAACGGAGATTGAGCACATTTCGGAGCGTGCGACTATCCTCGCTACCAGTTCGATAAACGTTAAGGATAATTACACGTTCGTCATGGATTTCCGTTCGTTCTTTAGAAGATGAACGTGATCGATCGCTACAGCCGCTCCGATTAAAGATTTAATCTTTTTCGTTCGATCGAATCGATTTTCTCACCCAAAGTACCTCACGATCGAACGAGCACGCGGTCGGCACGTTGCACCGGCATTAGGGACACCGACAGTCCTCAACTTGGTCCGGCAGGGCGCAACGTAACACTTTGCGTGGCCTTACTCGTACGTGTGTACCTATGCGTGGATGTATAGGTACGCGTATGTGCCATGGCAATCCCAATCGGATTAGACGCACCGTTGGCGAGCGCGCAATGTGTCTCGCATATTTCCGTCACGCTTGGCCGGTTCTCCTGACTCTGTGGCGCCATCCGCGCGCGCGAGCTTCTCTCTCTCTCTCTGTCTCTCTCTCTCTCTCTCTCTTTTTCTCTCTTTCCATTACTTTCCCTCTATCTTTCTCCGTGTGCAAGTCGACACGACTGGATTGCGAACGCACTGATCGTGAGCGGAAAAAAGGAAGACCCTGCTTCGTTCTGTGATAACGACTGAGGCGAATTTAAATCAGAACCTCCCTCTTAACTTTCCGTTCTTTTCCTCCGCTCGAGAGATCGATATCTGAAATGATTTTCTTGATGGCGGATGCAGGTTTGAAGATAAACGAAGAATGTATGTTTTTAATTTTACGCTGAGTACGCAGTTCTGTTATATTTATCGTTTCGTTAAAAAATATAACGTTTTTTACTCTTAAACTTTTGTGTTCTAGACGAGGAAGAAATTATTTCTCCATCTCGCACGAGACGCGATCGTTTCTCGAAGTTGACGCTAGTAAGTATACGATCGACGATTTCGAGTATAAAAAAGGAAAAGACACGAGACGCGAACGGGAGAAATTGATTTACGCGCTTTTAAATCGTCGTGTCCGACGCTCTCTGAGCACGCTGTCTTGTCTCACTCGTTGTAATTCGCGAGGCGCCTTTTAATACGCCGCGATGATTTACTCGCGAGTGAAACGCTTAACGAGAATTCTCTGAGTGTCGAGCATGAAAATACGCCTTCAGGAATCGTCGTTGTCTCTTCTGCCATTACGATCGGAACGTAACGCGTTCACAGGTGGAGGTGGACCACCAGCGTGAATAAAACGTCGTAGTTGTGTTAACGAAATAAACTTTTCGTTAGGTGTACTTTACGAGGTACCGGCTTATATCGATAGACGACGCGGTACGAGAGAGAAAAAGATGGAACAAGCGCGTCGATGGAGATGAAGATTAGATTAGAAGCTGCTGCTTCTCTACCAGCGGCGCGCTTTTTTACGAATTTTTACGACGTTAATAAAATCTCATTATTCCATCCAAGAGAATCCATATCAAAGACGTGGATAAGGCCACTTTCTTCCTTTCGAAAAGATCGATATCGGATTAATCTGATATTTTAGTCAGCGAGGAACGCATTTTGTTGTTACGAAAGAAAGAAAGAGGGGAAAAGATGGAAAGAGAGTAAAAAGAGCGGATAAGAGTATCGAAGAGGAGATGAAACGGGTAGACACCTTTTACCGGAATTCGAAAGTATCGAAGAACATCTTGGTTCAATGGCAAAAAGTTTCCTAGGAACGTCTATGCGAGTCAATTCGATATCCCCGAGAGTTTTTGTCCAAGTCGGAGCGTTCCGCGTAATGAGCGATGCTTCGTTCATTCTCGACGTTCTTTTTTTATTCTTTCTTTCTTTTTCGTCTTCCAGGAGCACCGTTATGAATCGACGCGGGGACCTCCGGCTGTAGAAAGAGAAAGAGAGATAGAGTAGGAAGGAGGGAGATGGAACGAGAAGGAGAGAGCGAGAGAGAGAGAGAGAGAGGGAGAAGATTACCGGTGCTCGCCAACTGGACGAACTCAATTTCGTCGACTAGCGAGTCTACTCGTTTCAACAACGCGCGATGTATAGTCGTTTTCCGAGTCTTGGGTATGTCCTAGTCAAGGTTGAGCGAAGCACAAGCGTCGATCCTCCTCGTCACGCTCTAAGACTCTTTCCCTAATTCCGTTTTTGCCGTTTCTTTATGTTCCTCGCTCGTTTCTTTCTCGCGAACAGGTGCTGGTACCTTGATGAGTACTGGAGGACACATCGAATTTCAAGATCCTTGCAAAATTCGCGAATAAAACTTCCTTCGTTCTTTTTTTCTATGTTATTTTGAAAAATCCAATGGAATTGGCCATTGATTTGACTGACGAGTATAGAACGCAATAACAGTTCGGCGAGTTTAGAGGACAAAGGAACTGTTTTTGTGTTAAGAAACTTACAAGCTTGCCGGTTCGTCCTTTTGTGGTCAGTTATCGAGAAGACTTGGGAGGGACAACATCGAGGACGAAATGCGTTTAGTCGTAGTCGGAAATTTTTCCAGTAACATTGGAAACAAGTTTTTCCTTTGGATAGAAGACGTGGAGAGCATCACTCGATAAAAGTTTCCTCGGACTATGTATTAATTCGTATACATATATATATATATACACACACACAACGGAGAGAAGAAATCAAAAGACAATTTCATCTCGCAGCATTGTGGTAAAGTAGCAGGTCACATCTTTTGTGGTTTCACGATACAACAATGTAACAATTTCTTCTGCTCGCAGCCTCCGTATACTCGCCATTACAAAGTGATGGATATTTCTGGAAAATTGTAATAAAATTAGGGTACCGGTTAAAAAGGCTAACAACGTTGTCTAGCGCACCTACCACATCCGCCACGCTAAACTCGTCTCGTCCACCAGCGTGTGTAGTTTTTTGTCTTTTGTGTCGTTTCGGTTAACGGGCTCGTACCAAGTGAGCGAATCGTGCCAGGAAGATGCTCGAGGACGGGCTTTGAGGTTTCCCCCTCGATCGTTCCACGGGATGCCTTTGAAATCGTCGTTGCGATTCTTTGCAGATTTTCGATCGGGTATCTCGTTCAGGGTAATACCTTCGATCAAGAAATTCTTTTGATATACTTCCTATATCTACTACATTTTTGTAAGGAAACTTTTTAAGGATAAAATTACAGTTCTTTGCAGATATTTGGTCGGGTATCTCGATCAGGATAATAGCTTTGATCACAAAATTCTTCTGCTATACTTTCCGTATTCAATTTTGTAGAGAATCTTTTTTATAATATATAATTATACAATTTATTTTTATACTTTATAACTTTTATATACCGTAGACTCTCGTATAACGCGAATTCATACAACCTGTAACACATTAACACGTTGAATGCTATGGAGGTAACCGGCGACCTCCACTCGATTTTACAGTTTGCATTTAAAACGTTTATATGTATTTTTTATCGATATTAATTTACAATAATGTAACCAACAATAGCAGAAGTGCAAGGTCTAATGTAAAAAACGTTATTCTTCCGTAACTTCGTTTTGAAGAAAAATTAAAAATAAAATTAAAAGACATCCGAATTTGTGCAAAATCGGTTCGCCACTCGAGGCGTTAACCGCGTTACACGGGAGTGTACCGTACCGTTTTATATCGCTCAAGAGAGCAGTCCTACACTCGTAATATTTTTCTTTTCAGGTATCTACCTACAGTATATAAGAGTCGTGTATGATCGAAAGAACAAGAAGGCACACCGTGACACGACGTGTACGTTCAAAGGGTACGGCGGAAACTACTTTCCTAATGCCTCGTACGTGAACATCGGAGCACGCGCACGGCACGAATGAATCGATCGATTGATATGGAGAACACGTGGGTACGCTTTCGCCCATTTCTATGAATTCCTCGAGCGATACGCCAGCTCGCATCCGTCTGGATAATAACTTGGAGAAAAGGGGACATAATGGCATTCCGCTCGGCTTTTACCAACGGCGTGGCTACGTTCCGGCAGCGGATGGTTAACTGTTCAAAAAAAAAAAAAAAAAAAAAAAAAGAAAAAAAGAAAATAGAAAAGGAAAGGGGAAAATACGCCTACGCGTAGCGAGCACCGATACGTTTCGTATGTTTTCTTTTAAACCAGTTTTTCCAGATACCAGAGTATTATCGCGAGTACCAACGGATAAACGTGCCTTTGATACATATCGATAAAGGTTTTATTTAATTCGCTCGTGCGATCGAACTAATGGTAATTCGCTTTATGATGATCGAACTGGCGCCAATTATCGCGTACGACCGTCACTTGTACGATCCGACTCGTCCATTAGATCGCGTAACGAGTGCTAGGGACGTTACTTAATGCCAAGATACACGACGGCTTTGCTTTCGATAATTACACAGGCGAACCGACAATCGCGCGAGGCAATAAACTTGGCTCTATGGTGGATTAGACGATGGCTATGTTAATTTACGTCACGTACGCGTACGAGAGCCCATTAGCACGTCTCCTCGAAAAAGATCGCCGCCTCGAGGGAGGGGTGACGCGGCTCGAGTTTAAACGAATCGGTACTTCTTTCTTTCGTTTTTTTTCTCTTTCCTTTTCTTTCCTTTCAATTTATACCGTCCAGACACTCGTGTTTCTTTAACGTAATTATACGATGCTACATGTCTGCTTGAATGTTACAATTTCCTCTACGAGGATAGATAAATTATTATTTGGATTTATTATCTATTCTGTATCGAACACTCTTACGATTTTTAGGTTGAAATGTTTTAACGGTAAATGAAACTTCTTTTTTTATTAAAAATTCTAATACTATCTCAAAATGTAAAGATTCTTGCGAATTTTAGAACAAATTGTACCGTATCGAATTCGCAGAGCTGCGAGTTCACCGTTCACTTTCTTTTATTAATCGTGACAATTTTCAGATCATGGACAGGACATCATTAGGAGGAACATCGCAAATACTTGTCAGGAATACCACCGCACGTCATCGAAAGTGTTAATACGTGCACATACTTGGTGGTACCAACAATGGGCTAACTGTAGCCAGTAGGAAGGTTTTCACGCATCTCATTGTTGTCTCACGGCTTTCTTCGCGCGTAATGCATGCTCGCTTTTTTCCTCAAAGCAGACAAAACGGTGGGTGGAATCGCAAAATCGAATTTTTCTGTTTTCCAAGAACGCGAACTCGGCTACGTCATGGTCTTCGGAATTGTTAGGCTTATGAAAGTTGACGAAACTGTTAATGAGAAGTGCAACCAAGCGATTGCTATTTGTTTCCGATGAATCAGGTGGTATTATGAATGAAGAAGGAAAAAACTCGGTGTAATAAGGAAAGTACAGAAAAATCAATGATACTATCTCTTTATATCAATTGTCATCTATTTGCAACTGAATCACAATCAGTGGCGATAATTGATAAACTTCTGTGATAAACATTCTTTTCCTCACTTTTATTTACTCAATATACGCTTCATGTTTCAACGATTACCATCGTTAAAGAATTTTTTTTACTATAATCTAATGTAATAATGGATTAGTTGCCTAAAAAATTTGCGTCGAATTTAAATAACTTCTGAAGAATCCCGAGTTCGGGTTAACTCGACTTCCGACTAACGAATCACGATCCCCAAAATCTTCCTCTGCAAAAAGCTTAGACCGGGACACGATTAAAGGGGGAAGCAGAAGAAAACGAAGGAGATGAGCGGAAAGAGTACTTTCGGGTAGGAAGGAGTCGGGGTTGTAGGGAATAATCGAAAAGCTTGTCGCGCGCGTTAAATGGATAACCGAGCTGGCGGGGAAGTGAAACCGGTAGGAACGTTCGGCGAATACCAACGGCTCATTTAACAATTTTCGAGAAGATAGAATGAGGAGGAGGAGGAGGAGGAGGAGGTGATGGTAGTGGTAGTATCAAGATAGAAAGAAGAGAAGGAAGAAGAAGAAAATGGAGTTGGAAAAGGAGAAGAAGGAGAAGAAGTTTGCTGACGGCCCTACGTACTCTCGCAGGGTCTTTGATTCGCGGTGATGCGGTATAAATAGAAACCTGCTCCCTCTGCAACCCGAACGACTCCGCTCTTCTTCTTCTTCTTCTTCTTCCTCCTCCATCTCCTTCTCGTCCTCTTCAGGGTTCTTACGAGATAGAGAAAGCAAGAGTAGTCTCTCTTTCTCTTTTGCTCTTCGTCGAGGCAACCTGTTATTTCAGGATTGCGAATCGCCGGGTGTTTTTGCGGGTCTCCCGGCCCACGGCACTATAAATATCGAAGAAATCCCTTTTACTCGCGGTCGCTCCTTCAGAGACGTCGAACGTCGTTGTCGCCGTCGTCGTCGTCGTCGTCGTCGTCGTCGTCGTCGTCGTCGTCGTCGTCGTCGTCGTCGTCGTAGGCTGAGAAATAAAGAAAGAGGGAGAAAGAGAGAAAGAGACGGGGCCCTTCGTCTTCTTCCCAGAAACGCGAGAAGGCGCCTCCTCTTCACGGCATCTGTCGCGCGACAACGACGAAGACGAGGACGACGAGAACGGGCAGCAGCAACAGCTCACAATTAGACAGGATCGCCAGCACTTCCTCTCCCGTTGCACTCTCCCTACTTCTCTTTTCTTTTCTATTCTTTTCTTTTCTTTTCTTTTCTTTTTTTTCACGGGGCCCGTGTCGTAGGGAGAAAAACGGACGCGTTCCACGTCTCCACCCTTTCTCCCATGGGCCCCGTGCCACGACGGGCGCGTCTTCGCTTTGAGAGAAGAGAGACGATTCTTTGCCGGATTCTCGAGATTACCTCGACTTTTCGACGATGCGTCGTTAGTGTCTTCCTTGTGAAATATTACCCGCGTGGTGAACTCGATCCGAGGTATTATCGATTGAGCTGCTTTATATGTAACGATCGTCTAGCCGTAAAAAAGTGTCATAAGTCAAACATTTCGAAATTTTGTTCTGTCGTCGCTTTTATTTAGAATAATATACGTATTCGATCAGGAACAATGTTGCCAGTTAAAAATTATTACTTTTCTCGCTAATGCACGGATATTGCTACGGGCAAACCTCAAAAAGCTCGATAAAAATAACAAAATAAATTTGTTTTAGATCATGTTGCGGCAAAACATTAACTTATATTAATGCGTCATTTCCTTTTTCTTTTACTCTACAATTTACTGTTCTTGTTTTTTTGACACTTTCCTTGCGAGCGTGCGATACGTCGGTATATATTATATACATATGAATATTTAAAAGTATTCATGCATAATGTATACCCGTTGTGTATTATTTGTAATTTATCTACAATGTATTAACATAATTATGTTAAATGTAAATGTATAACATCAAGTTTCTCCTACCAACAGCCATATTCGCGATAAAGTGAAGAAAGGTAATTAGTAGGGAGGTAATTAAGAAGGTAATTACTCACTTCGGGAAGTTAACCGCGAAATCGAATGTTTCCACTCAACTCCTTTCGGTAAGTTATTGCTTCTACCACGAACTTAGCTACGGAGAAGCTCACGGTGGTGCCTCGGACTGCATTGGTATTCCGAGAGTAGCTTCTTGAGTAGCCCTGATTCTAGACGTAATGCACGGAATTCTCCTTTCGAACGGAGCGAGAGTCTCTCTCTATTCCCGCGTGCCGGGTGCATTCCTGATTAGTTCTCGGTACATCCACGAAAATTCCAGGAACGCAGACTTCCTATATAGATTTTCCTTCTCTCGTCCAAGGAATTCTTTAAATTCGTCTGGAACCACTTCCGTCGTTGCCGATAAATGAAAAGTATCAAAACGATTGTACTTTTTTTCGGATACGCGTATGTTCGTATACGTTTACATAAAATGACGCATATAATATATTCTTCTGTCTTTCAGAATTTGAAATTCATGATCAATTTATGATCAATTAACCCTTAGAAGACTACCCCAAAAAAGTCCAATGTACACCTACATATATGAAAAATAATTAAAACAAAAGCGTTTATATAAATTTTCTCTTAATATTATCTATTTATTTATTTTATTTGCGATAATGAAACTTGTGAACAGTCTTTAAAGTAGAAGAGGATCCATTGGACCCTTCCTGTCTTTTAAAGGTTAAAAGGATTACCGCCATCGTTATCATACATTTATAAAAAAAAAAAGAAATGGAAGTAGTTCTCGAAGGCGTAGATCGATTAGTTTGCTACCGCCATTGGTCCGCGGTTTCTGCTGCAAGGATCGAGTTAAACCGTTATTCCGCATCCCGGTTACTCCGTATGTATCCGGTCGGCCAGCGCGCGTGGGTCAGCGTGGAGATTAATCGGGTCTCTTTGTCTCTCGAGCGAACAACGAGTGGCTTCGAGATAACATCGGCAAATATGTAGTCCGATCAGAGGAATTATCCTTTCTTTCTCGAGCGTGTGCAAGTTCAGCTCTCGATTTTCTCACAAAATGGTATCTTGGAAAAACCAAGTGGCGCCACGTGAGGTAGACGGTAACAGTTGGCGTAATTAGAATTCTCCGTTAGAACACGACCGCGTGGTAGTCGGTGTTCATTCATCGTAGAGGCATCGTAGAAACATCGTAGATACATAGATAGACAGAAACTTTTCTTTCTTGCATGTTCTTAGCGACAAGTGAACGTTTTAAATAGTCTTTTGTTCGAAACTATACGCAAACTGTATAGATCTGCATAAGTATACGTAGGTATATACGTGTCACGACGTTATCCTCGAAGAGGGCTCGTTCTAATGATCCAAATCTATTTACCTAGTTTCCTGAAAACCCAACGACAGGTTGCGAGGACGACATCGTCGACCCGGAGGATCATTGCTGGTGGTCGGTGTACAGCTAGTCCGAGACCGATGGCACGCGCTATAACGCGCTTCAAGAGGAAGAAAGAAGGGAAGAGAACATAAAAGAAGAGAGAGAGAGAGAGAGAGAGAGAGAGAGAGAGAGACGGAAGACCGCTAGACCGGTGGCCCCCTATCTAACTAGACCATCGTTTTCGAACGAACCGTTCGCCAGATTCCACGCAAGATCGCGTTTATCCCCACCCTTCCTCGTTCTTCTTGCTCGCGTGAGGCTACAAGGCTACTCGTTGACTCCACGACTACGCCATTGCCCATGGACGACGCCACTGGCCGCGGCCGTTCGAGCGCGAGCGCCGTGTCACCCGCACTTCCGGTACCGTGCCGCCGCGAACGCGTTGCTCCCACGGTCAAGGTCAACTCGGAACCTCGTGGGGGACGATAATTGCTCCCTCCGATGTATTTCGACGCTTCGTTCTCTTTCTCTCTTCTCTCCCCCTCTCTGTCTGGGTTATCGTCCTGGTTATCGCAGCTTCGAGATTAGAAGAGAATCATTTGCCATCGCGACTGTGCGATCGAACTCTCTGTGTTCTTCCTAGTCCCGAGATTCGAGCGTAGTTCTGTCCGATAGCGTGATTGTTTATTCCGTGAGAACTTTGCTGGAACTTAAATTGGCTTTTAGCTCAGCTACGGCAATGGTTTGTACGAATTCTTTTCTTTTCAGATTGTGTTTGAAATGTTTATACATTTTGTTCCTTGATATTCAGGAGAATGTAATTAGTAATTTAAACAAATTGTAAGGACTGATGTAAAAAGATGTGATAATGAATTTTTCGTACTTGTAGGCGTTCGATATTTACCCTAAGCGACGACGTGTCCGTGTATATGTAATGTATATCTAATGTTTATATTGTTTCTGCTCCGGTGCTTCCGGAGTATTCTTCGAGAAGCGAATGACCGCGAAGCAGTTACGCGACGACAACCGAAGGAGACGGTCGAAATAAGGTAAAGTTTTAGTGCTCGAGGTATTAGTATTCTTCATTTTTTGTTTTGTCTTCTTATTCTTTAGCAAGCCCTATATATTTTTATTCTACAAATAATTTCAGACAATATTCGACAAATAAGTAGAAACATGTAGAATCACCTGGTTACTCAACGTGATAGAACACAATTTTTGGTTGATTTTAATCATCTATAGCTGTTTGGAAAACCAAAAAGACGGACTACGTACTTATATAAGAATTTTTCCAAATTCGAAAATCGTGATACTAACTTTTCGGAGATGTGGTGTTCCTTTCTTAGGGGATTATTGCCGAGGAGCAGATAATAATTGAGATAATTGGATAGAAGAGACAGTTGGTAGCGGTTCTCGCTCGCTTCAGGATATAAACGAATTTGGGGGGCGGGCAATAGAAAAGGGATGATAGTCGTCCGATCGATCGGCGGGTCGGGTGGATGCGTCAGCATCATAAAGGAGGCTTGTTCTCGTTTATTACGCTTTCGGTATCTGCGTTTCCACGCGAATCCTACAGATGTGCGGGAAACTTCGTTGCACTATTAGGATCAGATTTCTGCGTCTGCGGTGTTCAGTTACACAGAAGACACATAATTTTTAAGCAGACTTGGACTATTTTTATCATATAATTTGGGTAGGTTTGCAGTAATTCGCCATAAATTCTTGTAATAAAATCCTTAAAAAATCGCCAAAAAATTATTTGTACACATATCGTTATAATCATTAAGCATTATTTCATCATTTTATAATAATTCGTGTTTCTCACGCACTAGCGCGTGCTCGCCAGCGAACGTGTTCAATAATAATTATATAATATTTCGGTAAGAAACCACGACTAACATCTTCCATATAATTTTCAGAAAAAATTCTATTCATATAAGCGTGTGGACGAAACGATCAACGGTGACAACGAAAAAAACATTGTGTTGCCGAGAGGTAGTACCGATCCTGATGGAAAAGATTACGAGAGGAAGTTTACAAACTGGAAGTGTATCTGAAAATAGAAGAACGTAAATGGCGATTAAATATAGCGAGAGTGGTCGGAAATGGAAGCAAAATAAGGATCAAGATGAGAAGGAGGAGAAGGAGGAGGAGGAGGAGGAGGAGGATGCGAGCGAGAGGATGAGAAACGGAGTCGTTCGAGCGGGCGCATCGTTGCAACTTATCACATCGTTGCTCCCTTAGCTTTTATTCGCGAAATACTTCGCAACAGGATCGCCTCGCTCGTTTTATTTTCCGTCTGTCGCACGCTGTGGGATCGTATAGCCAGGAGATGAATCGTACGAAGTTAGACGTCGGACGAGCCGTTCCGACGGCGCGCCAAGCGAATATCCATCCCCCTCCTCTCGCCCCCTCCCTGCTTTCGTTATGCACGCCCCTTCGAGAGAGAAAGAGAAAGAGAAAGAGAGAAAGAGACAGAGAGGACTCCGAAGAGAGATCGATACGCGGAGCGTGGAGAAGACGGTGCTGCGTAATTTCGAAATTTAATCCCAGCGCCTCGAGCTCTCCAGCTCGAAACGTATAGGACGCGTAAGAATGTCGATCCTGCTGTTGAGACACTCGGGAAATGCGTTCCTAGCATTGGGGGAGACTTTTATTACTGTAATAGGTATACTATGACAATAGCAGAAATTTTTGGTTAAATCGAAGATAAAAAAGATACGGAATATAGACATAATGCCTTTTTTGTTACCAGTCTTCCATATTCTCGTGTTTCTAGTCGCGTACTTGTAAAAATGAAATCGTTGGAAAATTTTGAAGTCTCGGTCTTAAGTAGCGTGCTAATTTAAGTGATCACAGTAGTTATGTACTTTACAAATCATTGCTGAACGCGCGTTAAAATCTACAATAGTACGGTCTTTAGGATAGCAGGTACACTTTAAAGAGCCGCGGGACTTTGAGTTCCATACGAAACACGAGGCTCCGCGAGGTGTTAATAAACTTTGAATATTCGTTTCCTGGTTAACGCGTGCGCACGCATACCGGCGGATAGGGTCTCGTATTGTCTTCTTCTCCTTTTTTTCTTCTTCATTCGTGGGAAACCACGCGGGAAGACGAAAGATAGACGCCGTCGTAATTAGGTAATTATCAGACCGTGGGTCCCCTGAGAATTTGATAATTTCCAGTCGTTCGTTCAACGGTGCCTAACTTTACCGTTTTTCGTACAACGATTTTACGATTCCGTACGTTGAAATCGAGCGAGCAAAGCGAAGAAGAGAAGAAGAAGAAGAAAAGGAAGAGACGACTGCGATGGAATAAGTTAGAAGCCCGTGGGGGAAGACAATGGGTAATTCAGGCACGATAAGGATTCCTTTGAGTCGTTCTGATATTATTAAAGTTTACTCGTTATGCTGATTAAAAAAAATATAACGGGGTCAAGCTTCGTTTGTACCGGAGATGAGACGGAGCACGAAATTCGTGGAAATTAAATTCATGAATCTCAGTGGCCACATTTGGGTTCTATACCACGTACCTTATCGTTTCAATCACCAGCATTGAAAAAAATATGTACCAAGACGAATTCTCATTAACAAAATGTATTGCATTTATTTTCAAATATTAACAAGCGGTAGGTACAAAGGATTCCGCTAGATGCACTATTTAATTCCCAAATTTTCGGCAGCACTCATTCCATATTCTATAACAATATATGAGCCGCTCATTTGCCGAGTCGATTAACTCCACAAAATAGAAAGTAGAGGAAACCTGAATCGACCCCACTGATGAGTCTGCAGTCAAATCCAAGACGAAACGTGGGCACCCTTTCCTTCTTCTTTTCCTACATTAATAAAAAAAGCGACATAGTCCACTTACGAATTGAGTAACCTCCGTATTTTAACGTATTTTAACGCCGTTAAAAACAGCTCCGTTTAATATCACGGATCCTTGTTTATCCTTAAACGACCCAAAGGAGTCTCGTCATTGGACGAGTCCATTACTCGTCCTGAGACTAACAGCATTCGGCACGTAACACAGGATATCCGCCAAAAGTGTTCGAATAAAAAAA
>JAIFRP010004407.1:151242-170631 GCA_032403825.1 Odynerus spinipes
GCGGGAGCTCGCGCAGATTAAAGAGAAAAGTGACGGAAAAAGTGTAAGCCTCGTGCGCGATCTCACGAGATAATAAAAAAGAGGAAGAAAAAGAAAAGTTGGAAAGTGAAAAGGGCTTTGACGGAGTGTCAGTCAGCCAATGGTAAGGATGATTCGCGCGATTATAGCGAGTCGAAGTATTAGAGAAAAGGACGATGACGATCGATCGATCGGTTGGTGGAAGGTGAGCATAGTCTCGAAGGAAAAGGTAGGAAAGACGAGGGAGATGGTGGTGGTGGTGGAGATTCTCGACGTATCGTCGACGGATGGGGAGTAGAAAAAAGGAAAGGGGGGAAGATGAGTCTGGGGTATCATCGTCTATAAATACTCGTATGGCCTCGGGCAAGGACGTCGTTATTCACGTAGGATGATCCTCTACCTGCTCCAATCTTCTTACGATGACGACGACGACGACGACGACGACAAGAAGGAGGAGGAGAAAGAGGAGGAATAGGATGGCGACGGTGTCGAAGATGATCGTTCTCCTTGCTAGAAAAGGATAGACCGATTTGCAAGCGTCTTCTTAGGTTAAGCGCGTCAATCGTTGACTTCGGAGCTAACAAAGAAGATCGATCGGACATAATGAGGTGACGCCTGAACATTGGCGTGGAATTTCGAGGGGGGAAGGGAACAAGAGGACGCTTTTCTTTTTCCGGACCCGAGAACCCTCCATCACCCCTCGACGTTTACGAGTAATGGAATTTTTAATGAATTGAAATATAAATGAAAAACAAATGAGAAATAAATGAAAAACTTTCGAGCGAACAAAGCGTCCTCGTGTATATTCGCAGTCGATGCTCGCGCGTAAACTTTGAGTTACCTACACGTCAATGTTCTCTGTCTGTGTACGTAGGATTATATACGTTCACGTTGCAGCTGCGTTATTTAGGATAATAAGCTTCGGAATTTGATATATCGTGGCTCGTTCGCTGAACGACAGAGCGATGCCGTAGGTAGGTAGTACCTACATACTATCTCGTTGCTCTCGTTGAAAATTTACCCGCCGCTTCGCAACGAATCGATCTCTCTTCGAGGCGAAACCTCGGTTAATTAGCCTTTGTTGTGCAAGGTTTTAATGCGCGTGGTAATTAGATTATGATGTAATTTGATCTAATTAAACTCGTTTTCGAAACGTTGCCCGATTGTTGCATCGCGGGGTAGGCTTCGTCGTTGCTAACGATCGCGATATTATAAACCAAAAGTGTCGGCTGGCATTTTTCATCACTCTTCTCGAATTATTAGGCTGTAACATAAATAAGTTCGATTGTAAAAGTACATATTCTGATGGTATTCATCAATTTTCGTTAAAAAGGGAAATAATAATATGATTACACGTAATTCTTTAACCTGTTAACTGCGGAATTTAATTTTAAGAATCTTTTGCGGGGTGCGTAATTACAATTAGGCTACAAGATTCTGCTTTTGCTTTGACTTTTACTTTTTACTAAAATTATATATTTTCAAGAGCAAGTAGTACTTTTTTTTCATATGACAAGCATACTCGACGAACGCACCAAAGTCGAGATTTACAATGACTTGTATACTCGTCAAACGCAGTTAACAGGTTAATTTGTTACTAAATAAAAAAACTTACTTAACATAAGCAAACTTATTATTTATGTTACAACGTAATATATTTTCCAAGGATGTCGCTCTCGTTGGAACATTCTCAAGAACTTACCGTGAAAGTTCTCTTTGAAATAAAATATTATAACGTTAAGTCACGAGGGGTCCAACGTCGTTGCGTAAAGTCGCGAGGCGATTCTACTTTGATAAATTCTTTAACGGAGCAACATAAATTTACCATTTTCACGGAACGCTCTATCCTCTTTCTCGAGAGATTAATCTTCTTCAAATCGTCCGACGCGGTACAAAGTGGAACTCGTAACCGAGCGATAAGCAGGAAACTTGAATTATATCTCGGACGACTTCCGAGAGTAAGCTCGAAAACTAATTTCGTTGGAATAGCTGACATTAATTAGCGGGTTCCTTTCGGTCTACGCCTCGTTTCCTTCTAATTCTTATCTCCATAGCCGTGGAGAAGATGCCACGCAGAGAGTCAAGGACATGGCGAAGAGAGAGAGAGAGAGAGAGAGAGAGAGAGAGAGACAGAAAGAAAAGAAGAAGAAGACGAAGAAGGATGCCGACGATATTCATGGAAGGATCATAACGCGAAACAGACGGTGCGTTCTCCTTTTTCGGCAAAATAACAGCTACCCGTGCGATTCTCGCTAGTTTAATGACTCCCGACGGTCTCGCGCCCATGGATGTCGGCATCTTCAAGGATCGCCGCTACGAGAACGTTGCCCTTCCCTTCGACCTCAAAGAATTCTGCCGAATTCTCTCTCTCTCTCTCTCTCTCTCACTCGAGCTACCTTTCCTTTCGATCTTTAACGCGATTTTAATAAATCCACGACGACGAGCCGATCGAAGAAGCTCCTACATTTTACCCGATCATTTATAGACCATTACGAGAGCTGACGTAATAAAAGGAAGAAAGAAATTTAGCAAACGACGATACGATGCATCGCCAAGGCGGTCCTTTTGATCGCTTTCGAACAATTCGGATCGTTCCAAGGTTGAAATCGAAAATCGCGGGATTTTTCTTCGAGGCTTCTCTTCGTTCGACGATCCGCTGAGTTATTGCGCTTGTCAAGGCCGCCGCTCGTTACACCATCGATCAATTACAATGATCGTTACTACGGTACGGCGATGGTGGAAGAAGGGAGAAGCAGAAGCGAGCACCGGGGTCAAAGGTCGCGTCGATGTACCTAGTACGTGCTCGTAGTATATACGTACAGTACATATGTACTACTTTGATTCGACGATTACCAATCTCCATAGCGTTTTCCTCCTATTAATAGGATTAAATCCTCTTTCGAAACGATGGGTGGTCATAGCCGATGCTTCGTGAAAACGACGGAACGATGGTATTCGAAGCGGTTAAGAGATAAAATGGCGAAAGGAACGGCTGGGAAACGTCGCTCGGAGCAAATCGATGGTCGTTTCGATGACTCGGACCACCTACCAATAAATATCGATTGTTAACGGTGACATTGATCTTCTCCTCGTCGATCCATCTCCTACGACGTAGGAGGGACAACGTAATGCGCTTCTCGAATGGCAGGTTCGATGATGAGGATGCCAAGATGCCGGAAGGGAGTCATTCGTTCCTACGAATGACTAATATCTTCATAAGAAAATGCATAAAGCGGAGGTAGCGTCCATCCGAGACGGATACTACCGAGTTTCTTCTTCTCTTTCTTTCTCTATTTCTTCGTGTCAAGAATAATGCATCCGTGGAAACGACGAAGTCTCGCGAGAGTGGTGCTTCGAACGTTACCGAGCTTTTCAATTGATTTTGCTTGGCGTTTGCGAAATGAGATTGTTATAACATATTTTTTAACGGAGATGAAATATAATCGTGGGATTCGGATTGTTCGAAGGAAGATTGGTAATAGTAAGAAATGTATTTTAAAAAATACAATTAACGTGTAACACGATAACTCGGAATTAGCTCTAATGCTTCGTTCTTAACATCTCGTGGTGACTGAATTTGATTGGTTGTTTGTAATCATCGTGTACCTATATAATAGGCTAGAACAAACGTAGGTACGTATGCCTGATTTCCGCCAATACGCTAGATTTATTTATTTTTGTCAGTCTCCTATTGTATGTACTTCGTGCGACGACGCTCCGCATGACGTCGACCTTTACGCAGTTGTCGGTTGTTGCTCAAATAATACAGACGTGTTTAGATCCTGTGCCGAGTTAGATCGAAAATATTAAGTATTAATTATCGAGGACATTTTATTGCATTATACGAGAAGTATATACCGTTAAGGTATAAAGGAAATTGTACAAGAAATATATTATATATATTAATTATTCCCGACAATTGTCCATTATCAAAGCTAAGAACCTAAGGACGGTAATATATCTTCTTATATCATTGGGCGACCTTGGAGAAACTTCTTTTATCTATTGGCGAGTGCGATGACCAGTTATTAAAGGAAAATAATTTGAACTAAATGAAAATTGAAAGGAAGAAGCCATAATTTATCTAGAATATTTCCCAAGTGATTAAAATGTTTTTCAAACATTACGTAACAGGAAGAAGAGTCGAACGTTAAGAGCGAGCGCTCTGGAGTCAGGATGTCTCGTTCGCCGGAAGATAGCAATGCACCTCTTCTTACTTAATAGGACAACCATAGGAGTAACACGCCTCTGCGAAGAATACACTGACCGGCACATACCGTTTACCTTTTATGGATGACTTTCCTGTGAAATTATAATCTGTATAATCATGTGATATGCGCGCCAATGGGACCGTTATGATTTTACTTACATCGTTATTTAATTAAAGTGCGCGCCGGATGAATACGAACGCGAGCATTAATTCCTCTTGCAGAGAAGAAGAAGAAGAAGAAGAAGAAGAAAAAGAAAGAGGAGAAGAAGAAGAAATAGAAGCAGCAGAAATGGCAGGAGAAGAAGAAGAAGAAGCTTCGAGTTATTGTCGTGAGAAAATTTCACGGTTCGAGATATTACGTTTTGTTCTGGTGTTCCTCACAGATAGAAGATGCGATCCTTATAAATTGTAGCCACGTATGTAACGTACGTAATGCAACGTACGTAATGTAACGTACGCCTCTGATCTCACAATGGATCGTCCATTCGTTTTATTAGTTTTATCCTTAAGAAACTACCGCTGCGAATTCCAGCGAGAAATTTATGCGAGCGGATCGTTATTTGAATATTTATCGACCAATTATTATTATCGCGCGAGGGTACGCGACGGAGCGACGTAAGCTCGGCGTAAGCATCGTAAGAAAATCGTAAGCTCGACGTAAGCGCGACGTAAGAAAATCGTAAGGTCGATATGTAAGATAGCCGGGGAGAAAAAGAGGGATAGATGTGTCGTTCGTTATAAAAGTGGTGTAAGTTTAGAATTTTTGAGCATTTACTTTTTTGGCGCAAAAGAATCACGTTTTACTATACATATTTTACTATGAAAGTGTATGAACTTCTAGTTGTACCACGTTGTGACTATTTTATTCTTCACTCGTACCACTTTGTGATAGAGGGGAAGTGAGATGAGCTTTTATTTAGAAATATTAACAGATATCGTTAAGTAAAAACTGTATGTAACACATAACTCTTTCGCGTGCCTATATAATTTTCAAATTTGATATAATTTTATGTACCTCCAGGGAATATTCTACGTACCACCTGTGGAACGCGTATATCGTAGGTTGAGAAATACTGCTGTGTAATGATTTTTCAGAACACTTAATATTACAAGAAATAATTAAGCGGAGTTAAACCACTTTTATAACCGACGACACATATACCGGAAACAAGGGGTCGGTGACGTTCGAGGGATCGAACGTTCGTCCTTTTTCGTTTTCTTATTTTCCTTCGACTCGTTTTTCGTCGAAAAGAAAGGAGCAAGATTCGAGGTTCGAGAACGATTTGCCGAATCGGGCAGGTTGATCCATTGACGGGTTGGTACTCTTTCGAACAGGAGAGAAAGAGAAGGAAAGAGAGAGAAGAGCAACGTGCTTGGAAGAGAAAAAGTGGTCGCTCGACCAGTCGATGGACACGTTCCGGTCGTTCGAGCGAGAAGACATCGAAGACGGTAAAACGATTACGTCGTTAACAGATCGAGATCGTGCTCGTAAACCTTCCGCTCGTTCCTCTTGTCACCGGCTGCGAATAGGTAACATTACTCGAATCTCGATGGATTTCGTCGTTCGATAGGGGAAAGTTGTTTTCGACGGGGGAATGGATTAGATTAGATTAGAGCAGATTAGACGAAAAGAGATTTATTATTCACAAATACAGGATAAAGTAAATCCATATGATATCCTAATCGATTTATTTTATTAACTGTTAAATCGTACCACTTTAACACGTTGAGTGCCGAGACGATTTTGCATAAACTTATATAGTCGTCTAATATTATCTATAATTATTATATTGTTCGGAATAACAATACGAAGAGTTAATTATTATATTTTTTTCAGATTCTTGTAAATAACGCGATGTGTTATAGTGTTAGAATTAGAAATGAAAAGTAATATGACAGAAAATCGTACAACGTACCTACTGTGTACTAATGAATTCTACTAAATTTAAATAATTTAACGTATTAAAGCCAAGTCTACTTATAAGGAACAATAGAAAGAATAAAATAGAAATTATATATAATAAATTTAAGATCTCAGAAAATAACGTGATATATTATTATTATGTTAAAGAAAGAACCGTATAAAATTGTAACTAATTAATCACAAACTGTTCTTTCTGCTTCCTACTAAGACAAAGCTTTTTCCAAAATTAAACTCTGCATCGTATAACAATAGATCTTCGCAATTAAGACAGGCTTGAAGCATAGCTGTCAGCGACATAATAAATTCGCTTTATAAATCTCTCGTAAATGTCAAGGAATACAATTTATAAATGTATCAAACACGATCTACAAAATCGAGCGACGGTCATCGGTGACCGCCATGGCACTCAACGTGTTAACAAGTTAACATCCGATTACGTAGGTCGTTTCACAAAATCAAAACTTGGCTAATTTTGTAGTCTGACGTTCTCGTAGGTAAAAACACAGAGGGAAAGAGAGAAGCATAGAGGAAGAACGTAGAATGGATAAAAAGAGAAGGCTGTTTCCAAGTTCGTAGCGTAAAGATTGTCAAGGGGGAACGGAGCACGTGCCGTTCCTCGAAGTAGAAGCGAAAAGTGCAGACCAGGAAGAGAGACATCGGCTTTACTCATTTGCTTACATAGTATAGAACATATTACCTACATTAACACTTCAGCGAGTGGCGTGTGCGCGAGTAGTTCTTTCGAGACCACCCAACGGGAGGCTGACACCGTCTAGAGAGAGAAAGAGAGAGAGAGAGAGTGGAAAGAGGCGGACGCTCTTTCCAACGGTTTTAAGTCAAATACTAAACTGGTGGGTGAGTCTTTCCCCTCTCTCTTTCTCTCCCCCTCTATTACTCTAACATGAAGCGATAAAGTTTAGCCACTCCTTGCAAAGAGAAAAAGAGAGAGAGAGAGAGAACGAAGATAACCTCCACCTGAACGACGGTCACAGCTGTTTGCACGAAAACGCTCTTCCGTGATCTTCGACATCGACAATGGCGACGTTACGGAAGTCAAAGAGAGAGAAGGGGTCAATGATCGTTCGCGTTCTCGAGGAACCACCCGCCACGAACGAGCCAATATCGTTCGGAGTCTATCGACCCGTGGCTTCCATTTTTCGTCTCATACTTACACACAACGTACATACACGTACACGTATGTACATATACAGGTGTCCGTCCTCGTCTCTTTGAAGGAACGCGCGAGAGAAAGAGGAGAACTCCCAGTTCAGTTGCGTAATCGTCTCACAAGCACGGACTTTCCACGGGCGAACGAATTCCACGAATGCCTTCCGTCGCTTCTGTTTGCCTTCTTCTTTTCGATCCTTTGAACGCGAGTTTCGAGTTTAAGCTCTTTCTCTTCCTTTCGCTGGACTTATTCCGTGAAGGAAGGAGAAACGAAAAGAGGGAGAAACGCGTTTACTTCAACGCCCGTCATCCAGCTTTTTTTTATGGTGGTCTTTGATAAATATACACGGCGAAATGACGTTGTGGGCGGGAATCAAAGGGGATTTTGAGAAAGAGAATATATGCGGTCTATTTCTTTGTGTTTGGTTCAATTTACTAGAATCAATTAGTATAGTGGGTACAATGGACGATTCTGTCTTACTTTATCACACTATTCCTTTATATTACTTTTTATTTCTAATTATAACACCGTAACATAGCACGTTATTATTTTAGATCTTACATTTATTATATATCGTTTCTATTTTATTATTTCTATTGGTTTTTACAAGTAGACTCGACTTCAATACGTTAAATTGTTTTCCTTCAGCCTTCTCTCCACTCTCTTTCTCTTTCTCCCTTACTCTCGTCGAGTTCCCGCAGCCCTTTGAAGAGATCCTAGCGATTTCTTGCGTTCCACCGGTGGAAGTCCTTCCTCGTGGCAGGATTCCTTCGCAGGAGCTCCGAAGTGGACGGTTATTTAAACGACGTCGAGTTCGAGTCGGGAAGCGATGCTCTTTCGTGAATGCACGCTCGGAAGGTGTGGATGGGAGGAAACACGAAAGGTCGACGACGTCATCGAGGAACCGTTAAACGACGATGCTCCTTCCGAGCAGCAGATCGAGTTTCGAGAATCCTTTTTCGCGACGAGTCGAGTCGCTTCGCTCGTTCCAACTTTTTGCCGGATCTTCGTAATTTCATGGCTGGACATAAGCATGTACGTATAACGACATTCGTGGATATCTTCTTCAAATTTTGTTAAACTTCCTTTCCCATGCTTTTTTATTAATAATTAAGTTGTGATCGTAAATAAATAATGACACTCAAGGGAAAGGACATCGGAGACACATGTAAGAGCAATTCTCAAAAGCAGTAAGTATCTACCTTTACTTATGACATTACAGTCTCTCACTTTACCTACGTTTCATCTCGAAACTTGGTTTATCGTAGTACCAGGAACGAAGTTACCAGGAGAAGTTACAAACGTCATCGAATCGCGTAATACTCTCTATGGAGTTTCAGAATATCGACTATTCGTCCTCCAAAAAGGATTTCCCTTTGCACGGAGGAGTCCCTCGGGAAGGAAAAAAGCACCGGTAGCGTCTACTTTACTTCCTCCTCCATGAGATATAGACAAAGAGAAAAAGAGAGAGAAAGAGAGAGAGAGAGAGAGAGAGAGAGAGAGAGTAGAGAAAGATAAGACAGAAAAGAGAGTCGTCGAGAAGAAATCGAAAGGACCCTCGCGCGAATCCGAGCGTCGTGCCGCGCGTGCAGAGTCGCACGAAGAGGAAGAAGAGGTCACTCACCTCTCTCTTTCTCTCTACTCCTGGTTGCAGTCTTGGACACAGTGTTCTCGACCAAGAAGAATGGTGATTACTGTAATGGTAGTCCTTTTCAAAGGATTATATGGTCTTTCTTACTCTCCAGTTTCACCGTTGCCCGTTCTGGGTTAATGACCCGAAATTGTGCGAGAGCAAGAGAGATAGCAAAAGAGAGATAGAGAACGAGTTCTGCTTTACTTCGTTTTCGAGCACAAAGCTCAGCCTCCTTTTCGCGAGCGAGCGAATTCGCGGATCTATGCCAAGGACGATGCCGCTGTGTAACCGTTTTATCTCGTAATATCGTAACGTTGCTTGCTCTAGTTCGAATTTAATGAAATTCTAAAGTACAAACGTTATGTTTCTGCTCGAAGTACGACGAGCACGTTCTGCGTAAGCCACGCCACATCAAAGAGAACACGGTGAACGTTTTAAATACGCTACCGTAGCAAGTTTAAAGAAATTGTTCACCTTGCTTTGCATTTCGACTGTCGTAATCGAGCGAACACTCGGTATCTTCGTTCCCGAAATAGTAAATCGAGCGAGAGGAATCGGTCGGTAGTAAAGATCGGGTTAATTCACGCATTAGATTTCACGACGACGCGATATTCATCTGCGAGGTTGGAAAAACGGTTATTATTGCAATTTCGACCGATCAAGATTCAAGACGAAGATGCGAGCCTCCGTAAGGTGGATTCGTTCGTTTCCGTAATCGCTCGTTCGTTGCATGGAAACGGTGGATTTCCGAGCTTCGAAAAAGCCACAGGTCCAACGTGGCTCGTATTTCCGCGGAGATCTTTTTTCTTTGCAATTTATTTTATTCGAGAGTGTAAGGGGTCCCGAGAGGAAGGGGGGCCAGTTTCCTTCGAATGCTGAATCAAAGAGCGGCCGTACGAATGTAAACTGCAGTTTAAATGGCAATTCAACCCGATCGTAAAAAAATATGTTTTGCGAAGAGGAGAAGGAGGAACAAATTTTTCGTGGGAAACGTAGCGATAGCGCGAGAACGAAGTAGTATGAGTGCTTTCGAAACTTCGTCGTTTACGTTACGAGAGTCTTGTATGTGGAAGTATGAAATTGAAGAGAAGATAAGAAGGAAGAGCTTTTATTCGAGAGTTTTGATGTAAAAGCGAGGATCTTGAGATAATGTTCGATCGTTATTTCTCGCTATCGTATACTCGTAGGTACTCATCGGCGGTATAAACCTTGATAAACGATAGGAGATGAAACGTGTAACGCGAGATGATATTTCGAGATTATAGAGAATATAAATAATACGATCATAAGGAAGTGGAGAACGCTACCTTCTATCGTGTTCCGACACAAGTAGATGTTTCAAGTTAAAGTAGTAGGTACGATCGCAAATCGACTGGTCGATAGATTTTTTAAAAACTTTTATCACTTGAAAAAGACAGCGGTACTTGCTAGCTCGTGAAATTTGAAAATAATTGAGAAATAAAACCCCGAGATAGTTAGTACCAAAGTTGGCAATTTTCAGTCTGCCATCCTTACAAAAAGTTATTTTGATTGACCGTTTTGAATTTAACATAACGAGTCAAGTAAAAAGTAATTTTGTATTTTTAGGTCAAATTAAAAGACTAAACTTTCTTATTAAACAAGAATTTTATTAACCATTTTATTTTATTCGATAACTTTTCGCCATTGTTCAGATAATTTTAAAATACTACCGCTTCTTTAATACTTCCTGTTAACGACATTTACCCGCGAAGTACGAAATTACTTTTTACTCGTGACAATATAACTACCAAGAAGGATTAAACTTTTACGAAGAATTCCACCTGTATTTCATAGTATACGTGCGTTCGCATAGACTGCTTTTCTAGGTGTGTAGCGATCCGAATAGGGACACGTCCGAAAGTTTTTCATATCCAATCTAGCTTATCGCTGCGATTTTTCATACATTATGCGCGTAAATCTTTGACAGGATTAGTTCAACCGTACTATCTTCTAACTAACGTCGGAAGAAGTCATAGCCGACTATTTGGATGGAGCGTAACAAACAAAAAAAACAAAAAAAGAAAAGAAACGAAAAAGGGAAAATCACGGCGAGCGCGTCGATCCACGCGAAGTTACGTCCACCCAGCGATACTTGTCGTTCTATTTTACCGTTTCGACGAGCGATTCCGCGCATAACTGGCTCAAGTGTTGCGTGTTTGCGCCCACGCAAAACCCGTTTCCTCGTCCACCTCGCGAGAGGGCTGCGGAGGGAGGTAGAGAGGGTAGATCGGTGGCCTCGTCTCTTGCGCGCGCGTTGCCTCACGACCGGACGAGGAAGCAGCGTAGGTATATACGTGGAGAGCCGTATAATTCGAGGACTCGAAACGGTCCGTGAGCGAGTCGATTAATCGAAGAGGAGCTTCCATTAATTTCGCGACGCGACGAAAGCAAGAGAGAGAAAGAGAGAGAAAGAGCGAGAGAGACAGAAAGAGAAAGAGAGAGAAAGAGAGAGAGAGAGAGAGAGAGAGAGAGAGAGAGAGAGAGAAGGAGCTCGCTGAGAGAATTCTTCCTCTTCAGGAAAGCGCTTAGTCCCTTCAAAATTACGACACGTCACCGCTCGATAATATATCCTACTGTGGTGGCACTAAAAGGGTTAATTATCACGAGATTCCTACTCAGCTGCTTCCCCGATCTTCCGTCGTCGTTCCACCCGCGGTATATACATTTTTCTTATCCTTCTTCCTCTTCTATAGGCTACGGGCATAAGAAGAGTTCGTTCTTACATTGTCGGCGGATTCTCAACTTAATTGGAAGCGCGGGTCGCGGATGGCGTGTCCTCGCGATTCCGTAAATTCATCGGCCAGTTTCAAGAGAGTAAGAGAGAGTAAAAGAGAGAGAGAGAGAGAGAGAGAGAGAGAAAGAGAGAGGGTGGCTGTTGAGTGCCTTCTATACGATGCCGATGGAACGCGGCTGACCACGCGGAGGAAGAGGATCGTGGTAGACACGAGGACGAACCGACGTAGCCGACGTAGCCGACGTGCGGCTCGATGTACGGGCAATGTCGAACGAGAGGAATGCACGCCGCCGAAGCCGAGAGCTTTGGACCTTCTAACTACGGTAGTCCCGTATGCGTTGTTCCAAGAAGATCGGAGGAATTTAATGGAATCTAATGGTTATGGCTCTGAGGTTAAGGAGAGAGAGGGGGGGAGAGAGAGACCAGATACTCGTTTCGCTCAAAGGACTAATGTCCTGTCGGCGGCCATTTAAACGCAAGCGTACCGTTACATGCGACTCGAACTGGATCGACTATGCTTGTTTCTCTCTCTCTTTATGACTATGCGAGGCTAACGAACAGGCTTGTATTTATTAGCAATTCGCAGCCGTGAATTTTAATTGCGATTTTGGAATTATTTATAATTGTAGGTTGGACGTTATTAGTTTGTCCTTTATCTTTGCCGTTGAAGTATGAGCAGTCGTTCATTGCATATGAAGTAGCTCTGTGTTTAAATCATAAAAAAGAAACAAATTTACTAGGTTTGTAATTGATTTTAGAATTATTTGCAATTGTAGCTTGGGCATTATTAGTTTTGCCTTTAATTTTGCTGATGAAGTATAAACAATCTTTAATTGAATACAAAGTGGTTCTGTGTTAATGTTATAGAAAAAGAAACAAATTTGTTAGACTTTAATTGTGGTTTTAGGATTATTTGTAATCGTAGCTTGGAGATTATTAGTTTCGCCTTTATTTTTACCGAAGAAGTATAAACAATCGTTAATTGCATAAAAAGTAGCTCTGTATTGAAGTCATAAAAAAGAAACTTTGTTTGTAAGTTTAGTTCCCATGAACGAGACTCTGCCTCAATCGGACTTTAACTTCCCAGACACGATAGCGCGGTATCGGTACGATCGATCGACTCTCGGTATTTTGAGAGACTCTCATCGAAGCTGCTACGAACGGGACCCGATTGTCATTCGATGAACAACGCAGGATCGCGAGCGAGCAGAAAGTGGGCGCCTTCCGATTCCTGGCAGTCTGCCAGTAACACCGCGATCCCACAGCCGGGACTTCCAGGAGTCGTGTCACCAGAAAGAAGTCCACTATCGATCCCTCGAAATAGTCTGCGCGGGAGCATGTGCAAACATGTGCGAGAGCGTGTCGTACTTAGCACCGTGCCGGCGCGTCCAACTCGATAAGTACGTCGCGGTCACGATTTTGAAACTATGCGGTCTTAGCCGTTCAAGAAACTAACTGTCCGTTCTATTCTTCCTGGAAGTCTCTCCTCGATCCTTACGATCGATGCTACTCTTCCCATTTTTATTATTTCTCCTTTCATCGCGTTCAGTTTCGACGCGTTAACTTGTTCAGGAAACACTGTTTTTGCGAATAATGACAAGAATCTATAAGGATTAAGTGTCCCTATCCTAAACCTCCACTAAAATTCTTTTGACTGGTCGTTCTGTGTTTAACCCTTTCAGTGCTGCGTATATTTGAAGATCGTGTTGCATAGGCGCGGAATACTATATCGTTTGTGGCACGTCTCAGCGCTGTATACTTTTCAAACGTTGTGTTACGTCCCCGTAACCACCCAAACGCTTCTAAGATCTACGTACTTCCATACTCTTCCACAAGATGACTCTTTTCCTCTTTCCACTCCACTATTTCTTGAAAGGACTCTACCCATACCTGGTCACTATATATACGATTTCCAAAAATCTTACACTCGAAGCGTCTGGGGTAGGGTCTGTCTGCATCAGCCCCACTGATGAGTCTGCAGGCGGACCCAAGATGAAACGCACTTCCCTTTCCCTTCATTTTTTCCTAACAAACCATCTCCTTAACACCACCTTTCCAAAGGAGTTTCTTCGGAAGACGAATCCGTTACGCGTCCTAGGACCAAGTGGACCCGGCACGTAACACTATCCTAAACTTCCACCCAACAGTTCTTTGATTGGTCGTTCTGCGTTTAACCCTTTCAGTACTATATCGTTTGTGGCACGTTTCAGCGCTGTATGCTTTTCAAACGTTGTAAACAAATTTGCTGTCGTTTTAAAGTAACCGGATTTATTCAATCTATTGTTTAAAAAACAAAATTATAAACTGAACGTGGAAGATGTTAACGAGTATCGAGTAACTGTTTCTAAAGGGTACTTGAGAGCTAAGTCTACTATTAAGATATTAGGCTCGCGAACGTTCGTATTAATAGGCATTGTCCGTGCTCATTGCATACCATCCATCAATAACATTACGGCCAAAAGTTTTAAAAAATATCTTGCATAATTTTCTTCGTATGTCTACATAAAATCATTAAAATCGAATAATGGTCATCAGCGAACGCGAACTTCGTAAGAATCCAATCCCAGGAAATCGCGAGGATTCGAAGGATTAACTTCGAAGCCTGTAGTCTTCTATCTCCGGAATGAAAGTCCGCATAAACTCGCGGGAAATGTACCATAAATCAAAATCCGTTGCCCGCGTCGATTTATTTGCCGAAATAAAAGTTCCGCCTAGCGTAGTCGCTCGTTGCATAATTCTAGCGAGATTCATCCTTCCAGCGTATCGGCTCTCTCTGTCTATCTCTCTCTTTTTCTTTCTCTGTCTTTCTATCCTAGGCGGGTCAGTGTACATCGATTATGTTTGCCGATGATGAATTCAGTCATTAGCTCGATCTTCGTCTTCTCGTTCGATCGTCATTCCGCGTTAGAATCATTGGCGAGTGTATGAGTAAGAAAACGAGAGAGAAATAGAGAAAGAGAGAAAGAGAGAGAGAGAGAGAGAGAGAGAGAGAGAGAGATAGAAATAGAGAACGAGGGTTAACGAGTCTACGTGTCTTCGGTCATTCGGGTTATTTCGTTATCGCAGCAGGAACCAAAGACTATCTCTCTCTATCTCTTTCCCTCTTTCTTTCACCCGTCTCTTTTCTCTCGCGCACTTCTTTGAACTCAATCAACCTTTTGCGTGTCCTTAGCGCGCGTAGGAGCCAGCACATTCCCGTTGACTATGGTACTTCTTTGCGATTCTCTTCTCTCCCCATTCGTTCGTCGTCACCGACGTAAACTTTGTCGTCGTTAACCGTAAAAGTCTCTCCATCCCCCCGTCTCAGATTCGGATGCATCTCTCGGCTTCTTGCATGATGACGCGCTTAGAGATTCTAGGATAATTGCTCTAAGTTTTATTAAACCATCGCGTTGATTTATGTTAGAATAGGCAGCATCTCTCTCCCTCCCCCCTCTTTTTCTTACGAGGCGAATACCAGTGATGACCAACGTTAACCGTTGCTCGAGCATAGATTACGCTTCGATCATCGAGGTCAAGCACGCTTATTCGAGCTTATTGTTACTGACAATGACAACAGTTGGTAGTCCCTTTGCGTGCCGAACGAATCATCGCATTTTTTTTTCGGCGATAGGTCCAAATTCTACAAACTCACGTGCATATATTCTTTACTATTAGGCTCGCGTCTTTAATGCTTTTTCCTATCGCCACAATCTTTTTCTCGTCTGTCGATTCTAATCGAACACTGCGATCGTAAATTTATTAACTCGCGAATAAAACCGGATCCGGAATCCATACCCCAGCGATAGAATGAGACAAAGAGAGAGAGAGAGAGAGAAAGAGAGAGAGAGAGAGAGAAAGAGGAGAACGCGCATCTTCTTTCTTCCCGTGAGTCATCGAGTACCTGCCATAGCGTGTATCATCGTCGTCATTGTCCCAGTCCTTGCGCGTTGACCCGCTAACGCGCGCCGATCTCTAATCTGCCTTATCTCGTTGTAACGACCGACGCTTTTACTCTCGCTACGCAGAAGGAAAAAGAAGAGACGAGGAGGAAGGTAGACGACGCAATCGTTTATAAATAATCTCCCGAGTCGAACTAATCATACGGCTCACGCGTATCGCGCCTATCTCGCGATCTCGCGTCTTCTTCGTTGTTTTTATTGCTCGACGTACGGCGATGTCTCTTGGCCGAACGTTCTTCTCTCTTTGTATTATTTACTTTTCTTTTCTCTTGAATTTTTCCTCTCCTTAAAGAGCTCGATTATATTTCAAGGAAACATAGGTACCTACTCGCGCGTATTCGCGAATTCTTTGCCGATCGATAAACACTTCGATACGAAATCACCGTTCAGCGTACGTTTTAACGTATGCACATTCGATGGGAATTCACGAGGATTTTAAAGACAACGTAAAATGTACCTTGATTTTTTTTCCCCTCGTCGGACTTCGTCGCAGCGTCGACGCTTTCGGCATCGTCCTTCGTCTTCTTCTCGACGAGGTAACATCGAATTTACGACGATTCCATGGAGATTCTAATTACAATGATTAAAGCAGCGTACCGGGTCCGAGTAGCGCGTAATGTAACAAGGTGCGCACGACCTTAAGTGGATAGTGATCGTACGACGCGTCTGGTACGGCGACCTGTCGGCTACGCTATTTTACAAAGTATCAATTACATTTATAAACGGCAGTCTGTCGTTCCACGAGGATGACACTTCTTAAAGAGAAAAAAAGAGAGGGAAAGAGATGGAGAATACCAGGTTGACGCGAGCAGGTTGCTAACGTAGAGAGCTCGGTGCTTCGCCAAGTTTGGAAATAATTGCAAATAGAATTACAACGTAATATACGTTCACTTTTATTAACCCTTTGCACTATGATCATCTATGACGAGACAACGCTATTTAATTCCGACAATTTTCGCGTTACCCGTCATATGATATGGATTATTTTAAACGATACCACAAGATTAATAACATAATAACAATAAATTATATATTTGTGCTTTTTTTTACTGTGCATATTTTCTAAAGTATTGTTTTATTAAATTAGAATGGGTCGAAAATAAATTACAAAAATAATGATAGTGCAAAGGGTTAATGCTTAAGTTTAACGATATTTAGGGTTGTTCGGTAACCGGTAACCGTACTCGACAAATTTGCAAATTTATTTTTTTTCAAAAACAAAGCCTCATATTAATAATTATGTTCTATATTTTCGACACATCTTTTCATGTAGAATTATTCCCTTTCCGGTTGTACCATCAGTTACCGACCACCTTCGGTGATACAAAATATTTCATGCAAATATTTATCGTACACTCCTAATCGTATACAAAACTTAAGAAGTGTTAGAGGAAGTGATCTAATCTCATCGGTGTCATCGAAGGAATCTCCTAAACAGGAACGCGTTTCTCGCGAAGACAGCTGTCAACGTAAGCAACAAGGAGAGCGGGCCTCCTTCGCGACGCTTATCCAGAAGGACGGGTCGAGAGAAGAGAGAAGCTTCTATCTGGGCGATACATCGTCGATGAATGTATCGGTTGGGTTGGGCCTCTCGGAGGGTTTGCACGGGAAAGGTGTCAAGAGCCGAGACATTAAAGCGGTACACGGCATCACACTTACTCTATCTTTCTTTTTCTCCGACTCTCTCTTATTTCATTCGCTTCAAAAATAAATAAAAAAGGGTAAGAAGGGAGAAGATAGAGGTGAATAGGTTCACTTGACGTTGGGAGACTGTAGTAAAGCGTATCATAGCGTAATTGCGCTATTCTTCATTAATCACGTTACTCGTCTCTCTCTCTCTCTCTCCCCCTCTCTCCCTCTCCATCTATATATCTTTATCTCTATCTCTCTCTGTTTCTCTCTCTTTTTCTCTTTTTCTCTCTCTTTTTCTCTCTCTTTTTCTCTCTTTCTCTCTCTCTCTCTCTCTCTCTCTTTCTCTCTTTCTTTCTTTCTCTTTGCTATGTAGCATGTAATTGTATCTTCCACTGAACGAGTTGGTACTCTGTTACCGTGTTTCACTCCGAAGGTTCGCGACTCGTCTTCGTTCACGTTTTTTTTCACCGTCTCTCATCGTCTTTCTCGGCATAATTCTCTCTCTCTCTCTCTCTCTATCTCTCTCGACTTCGATAAATAGAAGGAAAAGGCAACAACATAGTTGCGTTATTCGTGCATCGGCCGATTAACGATCGAGTCGTGCGAGCGCGTACGGAGCTCGAGTTAACATCGTTGCAAATGCGATCTCTCTCTCTCTCTCTCATCCTTTTTCTTTACATTTTTATCGGAGCCAGGTATCTCACCGAAGTCGTATAAATTTTCTCCGGTAAAGTGTGCGTTACCCCGTACGGAGATAAGAATTATTCTCTCGATAACAAACAGATGGTATCGTACCTTTCCGAGTCACGATTTCATTTTTGAACTCGGCGAAGCAACGAACGCGGAAAACGAGTCGCTTCAAAGACAAAAACCTGTTGACTGTAGGATAATTATCGTGGGTAATTAGATGTGCGAACGTTGCCTATCGACGATTAATTATCGCTCGCGTCGGCACAGTGCCATGGAGATAAACGATTGTCGCTCGTGTGGAATCCTTCTCTTTCTCTCTCTCTGTTTTTATGGAGATCGCGGAAAATACGTTTTTAGACAATAATTAAGTGTTATTATTTTGTTAAAGCTTACTAAATTAATACACGATTTATTTTTTAATAAGAACTTTTTGAAACAAATTCAAACGGTATTAATTTTGAACAAATTTTCAGCTAAACTTTAGATAACATGGATTTAACATAAACGACGGTTTTAAGGAACTCGACAATGTACCGACACGTTTCACCCTTGAAATATATTTTCCCGCGCGCTTTCTTCAGAATATTAAATCGTATCTGTATCACGAGCTAAAGCTCGACATTGCTACAGTCCGAAGCCGTAGCGTACAACGACCGGAGCAACGTATCTTCGTCGTTAATCACAGGACGAAACGGCGTGGCGATTTACAACGGGTCGGTGAGTCGTTAATAAAATTATAACTTCAGGTTTTACCGTAACGCGTGCGCCTGCGCGATGGGAGCAGCAAGGTTTGTTAAAGGCTAACGCGCGTAGCGGTGTGCTTAAGGACAAGCTTTGGAGAGAAAGTACGAGAGGTGCTTGTCGTCCTTTTGCGTTTGGAGTGTGGCTACGTGAAATGTGCTCGCGTTACAGAAGGATAGGATATAGTCGATAGATCAAGGTCGAACCAGCCTGGATCTCTCTCTCTCTCTCTCTCTCTCTTTTCCACTAGGAAATCTATTATATTCTCCAAAGTTATAGTCGAGTTTCTTGCATCGTGGAAGTCCTTACGTCTATTATTTATACGCGCTATAGATTTCATTGTGCGAAGGACGACGTCCAGTATTATATCCTTGGAGAGAGGCAACGAGCCGCGTATACTTGTACTTACTTATGCACGTGCCGATAATTCATGATTAAGCGCAGACACAACGGAAAATAATTGTGTAAGAAAAGCAGGGAAGTAGTAGAAGAACGGGGCGAGGATTGGACAAAAAGATTCGTAGGTCGTCGATAGGTACGAACTGTGGGAATTTTACTATGGTGGGATTTTGACGATACAGTCCTTCGGAGAATATAAAAATCACGAGAGCGGGGAGGGGGGGTTCGTTAGATTTTGGAAAAGAAATCTTGATGTACTTCAGTTTCTAAACGCACAT
>JAIFRP010004407.1:201897-230476 GCA_032403825.1 Odynerus spinipes
AGAGAGAGAGAGAGAGAGAGAGAGAGAGACTGGACTCGAGTAACACGCAGGTGCTCCCGATCGATCTATCGACTCCAATTATTCCTTAGTTGCAATGCCGGCCGGAGTAGGAAGAGAGACGTCTTATTTAGCTCCACTTTTGTTTCCTCTTGTCCCACCATTGATAGATTACAGCGGCGCTTTGATTAATCGTTCGACAAAGGACGAGAACTTGGATGACTTTAACGAGCGAACTAGTTTTCTCGCGATAATATTAATGCGCCATACGTTTACTAGGAAGAGATTCAACTAAGTTTTACTGAAAAGTCATTCCGTGAAGGTTTCCTGCGTCGTAGCGCGAGTCGTTTAATTTTCTTTGGAAATTTGTGAGCTCGCGGAACTTAAATATCAAATGGCGGAAGTTTAAATTGGGATTGATAGTAAGAACGATATTAGCACGATTACTGTATGCAGTAGACTTCCGTGACTATTGTTTTTATATAACGTGCTATATTATAAAATGCGGGAAAAAATTGTCATAATTTGTGTACTTATTTTTATTGAAGATTATGTCGCCAGAATACAGTAGAAAACCGTTAAATTCACGTTGGTAATTTCTATACGTATCTTATATTTTGTTTTTAAAAATAATTGATTATTTGTGGTACAAATATGTTTAACAATAGAAGTTTATAATACTATAATACATTTTTATAATGTACTATTTTTTCCTTACATTAGAACCTTGTAAAGTCAAATATTTCCGTATTTAATTTTTGGGACTTGTCAGGTTTTTGCAATAAGCCCACGATATAAACCTTAAAATATTGTTTATATTTAAAAATTGTACTTATTTTTTCCTTCGATCGTTATCGATCTCCCAATTTAAAATAGGGTAATAAAATAAGTAATCGCATGCGACTGAGAACTCGATGATGCGATCGTTAATTACGAGAAGTCATTAACGCGAGTACAGGCGTATAACAAAATCACACGCTTCATCATACGCAGCATCCCGTTATCAATTCACTCCAAAATAAGCGTAAACAATGTCATCGAGGTTAAGGTTCGTCGGCATCGAGCACCGCGACATTTACCGCCCGTTCTCGAGATATAACGATTCGATTTGTGTGTACGTACGTAGCTATGAGAGACACGACGTTGCGATATTGGAATTTCCCTCGCAAAAAAATTTTATACCTCCGCATCGTCCGAAGACGAAAGTGCACCTTTGTCCTGTCGCACACTGACGCTGCTTCCGTGGAATTTCCTTTTACGAATTTACGACTACGTTCACTACGCGAAAAGTGCATAAAGTTTTAATTAAATTCTCACGACTATCGTCCCAGGATACTAGTAGGTAGGTATTCGTTAACGATGTTGCATCGATTTATAATAAGTCTTTATGGTCTTGTCCCTGGAAGATTATTATGATCTCCCTTGGTGATCGAGACGCGACACAGCCGATGACTTCAAGATCTCGAAGAAAAATTTTCAGACGAATAGAGTATTTTGCGAATTCGATAAATAATCTTTTAATATATAGAGACCTATCAATCTGTCAACTTGTCACGAGTTTATTATTTTATAGTCGTTTACTTTTTATATTCGGTATGTACAACATACGTCGAAACATTGCAATTTCAACTTGGACGAACGTTCGCGTTGAATTGAGAAATATTAGGTTGTAAAAATGAACATACTCTTATTCTAAACATTCTATTCGGATAGTATTACCACTTGGAGCGTCGTCATTCAGATATAGGTGACGAATAAGTTGCTTATTTAATTAATTTATTTATTTAAAAGGTTACGGTATTCTTTTACTATATAAATATGTATAGGTGTTCTGTTAAGAGGAAAAAAGTAATAGAACAAAATTATTAGAAATTATATTAGAAGATCTGTTACTTTTTGGACTATCTTAGAATCACTATCTATCAACTATAGAAATATATTTAGCGCTCAAAGTGTTAATTTGTTATCAATATCACAATCTTTAATTTGTTAACAAACAACAAAATTATTGAGTACAATCAACCTTATTTATCTTACGACCTAATATTACAGGAAAAGGGTCCATTACCTACAGGGTGCATAAAATATAGACAAATTCATTTAACGGAAACCACGTTGTTCTTCGGACACCTCCACCTTGATTTTCCTTCCGTTACACGTACATAGATAGGTACTAGGTATAGCATAGGTCGTTTTATCTATCCACCGATCTATCCATCCGCATATATCCATCTCTCCTTTTCTCCCTCTTTTCTTTTTCCCCAAAGGAAAGCATTCACTCGACATCCAAAGATCGGTAGCGACGCTCGTACACGTTAGAGAGTCTCTTCTCAGCGGGTGTACCGTAGGAGAGAACACAAGCTTGGCTACCGTCTACCGCAAAAGCCCCAGTGTGTTGTAGCTTTTAAGGGTGAACGGGTCACCGCAGTGGGTGGATTCCGTCTCTCTTTCTCTCCTGCCTTCCTCTTCACAGGAAAAGAGGCAAGGAAAAGGAAGAGGATCGGCGAGCAGCATCGTCGAGTGCAAATCGAGCGAACGAAGGAAGAGAAAGAAGTGAGTCCAAGAAGAAGAAGGAGGAGGAGGAGGAGGAGGAAGAGGAGGAGGAGAAGGAGGAGGTAGGAGAGCCATGCTTCGAGGACGAAGAAAAGCAAAGGCCAGGTTATACCAGCTGCCGCAACATGGCGTGGGCGACCTGTCCTCCCTTATACGTCCGGCCATACCGGCTAATTCATTGCGTATAAACGTGGCCTCTAACTAACTAGCTGACACCGCGCTCGACCTGACCACCGTCCTTATATACCTCTTTTCCTTTTCCCTTCTTCTTCTTCTTCATCTTCTTCTTCTTCTTCTTCCACCTTTCCTCTACCTTCTTTTCTCGATACCGAGGTTCTCGCCGGTTCGTTTGACGCGAGCTCGTTTTCCACCTTCGTAGCATCGTCGAAGACGTCTCGTTACGTTTCTTTTTTCCGCTTGAATAGTTCCTTCGATAATAATCAGAAAGTGAGAGACACGAAAGTTTCTTACTGCAGCTTTTTTCTTATTCTTTTTGTCGCTTCAAATAGCAAATTATCGAATGGATGAACAAGGCGGTCTCGCGATCTTCGAACGATCTCTTATTTCATCAAGAAATTGAGGTTTCTCCTAAATTAAATGTGCCGATAATTATGAGTTATTAGGTTTTAAGTTATTCGTAGATTATTGCATAATTTCTTTCGCGTTTTTGGATAAAATTAAAATTCATTAATCGATAACGTATTAGTTATTATTATCTACAGCTTGTCTTCGTTTATGATTATTAAATAATAGCTTGTCAATTTCAGATGTAAAAGTGTTGTCGTCATTTTCACGAAAGATCATGGCAATAAGTACAGAGGGGAATGCGACAATAATTATGCAACAGCTTAATATTTCTTTTATCTTTTTAAATCATCCTAATTCCATATTACTTTCTTCTTTCCTATTTTTTCTTTCTTATTAACCCTGATGTTTGTTTCTTTTTTAGGATCCAAGATGGTCTCTCAGCGTGGAAAAGAAATATCTCGAAACGTGGCATAAAATCGAAGTTCGATAACGCTCGAGAGTCGTTCGTTTTATAGAGAGTGCCTCGGGCTGCCCAGAATAGGACTCGCAAATCGAGCCGAATACGTTCGAGTCGGCCAGAAGGAAAAAGCATGAAAAAGCTTTTCGATCTCGTTCGATGAGTCGAACGAGTCGAGTTAAATCGAGCGTTCGAGCGTCCGGAGATGAGTTATCGATCGGCCCGTCATCAACGACAGGTTATTGTTCTTCCACAGTGTAGGCGGGTAAAGAGAGAAACACACAGAGAGAGAGAGAGAGATAGAGAGAGGACACAAGTCGATCTCTTCGAGCTCCGTTTGTGCAAGTGCAAGCGCGCGACGTCGCTCGACGCGTCACGTGCCACGAGATCGTGCTCGTCGAGTTCGTTCTCGATGGACAAAGAGCGACTCGTTTGTCATCCTTCACTACATTCTTCTCCTCTTCCTCTTATTCGTTTGTTCCTCTTCTCTTTTCGCGATGGTGGGGAATCATTCGAAAGGTTCCGGTTCAAACTCGTTCAAAAAATTTCACTTTAATCGGGTTAAGTGATGTCAAGAAGAGAGGACAGGAGGGAAATTAAGTCGAGGAAATTTCATTTTTAGAGAGACGATAAAGTGTAGGAAATTTTATATATTTACAAAAATTATTTTATATAGTTATTATTATTATTGAATAATACGTGAGATCAAGAAAAAAAGGACAGAAGAAAGATGAAGTCGAAGAAACTTTATTTTTACAGACACTACAAAGTATGTCAAAGTATATGAAATTATACGCTTAAACAAATTATTTTGAATAGTTATCATTATTTGAATAGTTTTTTAATCACACACGAAAGAGAGTAAAAAAATCAGAGTGATCACTTGAAACATATTTCCTCGTTAGACTCACAGCTAAAAGAAAGAAATCAGTGCGAATGATTTCGTGATTAAGATTCCCCGAGTATTCGACAAACCAAGCAAGAACTCGAAATATGTTTACTAGATAAGGTTAAAGAGAAAAAGATACGTATCCTATTCCGCGTTACGGTAAAATATACGCGTGTACCGGTACGCGCAACATATAGAAGAAGTTCGCGCGTGTCGTCCGCTTTGGCGAGCGGTGTCCGCCGGTAAAGACGAAGAGGAACGCTTCAGATTTTCGAGGTGGCTGCAGTTGTCGCCTGTAGTGTCGCGTCTTTGCATCTCGGAATCCCTTAACGGTATACACCGAGAAGGGCAAAGGTGAGCGGATGGTGGGAGAGAGGAAGGGGAGGAGAAGATGAAAAAGAAGAAGAAAAGGGAAGAAAGTTCGCTCGAAGAGAATAACGGAGCTCCAGATCGACGAGAAATTATTTATTAACTAATTTAGAACTTACTAACTAAATTAGAAGTGTATTAGTGACCGAAGTTATACGACGTCGTTTGATAACCGAACGTTGTTGATTGGAGACATACCGCACGTCCTGAACAAAACTGTCATAAGTCAAAAACAGAATTTTAGAGATCGTGGGTGTCGATCATCTTCGTTTATTTATAAGCGACATCGATTAACACTTTGAGTGCCAAACATAATTCAATAGGTAAGAGTGATCCTAGCAAAGTTCAAAGGTTAACAAAATTTCTAATATAATTTTTAATAATCATTCCAACTTTATTTAGTATCTATCTGCATATATTTGTATATTAAAATAATACTGCGACTCGCTAAAGGTATTAAATAAATAAATTATGAATATCTATCGAATGGGCAATATTTACGTCAGCCATATCTGAATCACTCAAAGTATTAGTGATACTCGATTAATGCGTTTCAGCGATTAAAATCATTCTCATCGTTAAATGAAACTTTGATTTATTATTCCTACCGATATGCAAATGTGACGGCTAGATCTTCGTTCAATGAGACATTAAGGAACGGTCTTTATAGGTATCCGTTTCTCTTTCCATTCCTTCCTTCTCGGTTTGCGATGAGATCAGAAGCGAAAAGAGCAGCTCGCATCTTAGCCGGTGGAAACGGCCACCGACGTCGAGGCAAAAGATTATCTTCCTTGCTACACTTTTTTTGTCGTATCCTACGCTCCCCCGTTCTCTTCTTTTTATCCTTTTCCTTTCTCCTCGTTCTTCCCCTCGGGCCGTAAACGATCGAAGTATTCTTATCGAGAGCGAGGGCCACGGAGAGTAAGAAAGAAAAAGAGAGGGAAGGAGAGGGAGAGTGTGTGCGTGAGAGAGAGAAAGAGAGAGAGAGAGAGAGTCTGGCCGGTCGACAGCCGTGAAATCCATTAATTGTGAATTCTCGCCACGAAGTTGCCGAGAGTCTGTTGAACCCTCGGCACATCGTCTTCTTTCGCAGAAAACGTTGATGCGTTCATACGCAAGAATTTGCAGAATTTCTAAGCGCTTTCCTATGTATGCTCGACACGAACGGCCGATCTACGTAGACACGCGCTCCGTTCTAATTTCGGGGTTTCGGGTATTACCGGATGCGGGAAAGGAATTCATCGTTTATCGGAGTAAATCGAGATTCCGCGAGCGAACGCACGGCCTACGAAAGAATTCAGCTACGAAGGAAGCTATTCGTACTTACGTACATCGTCGCTTCTATTAAGTTATCCTAAAAGTTTCTTTCGTTTTATTAAGAAATAATAGCTGCACTGTATTTTATTTATTATGTCACGTTAGTGAATTATGTACGATCCATTTTGTACTTACATACATCGTCGCTTCTATTAGGTTATCCTAAAAGTTTCTTTCGTTTTATTAAAAAATAATAGCTGCACTATATTTTATTTATTATGTTACGTTAGTGAATTATGTACGATCCATTTTGTTTTATAAAGATAATGACAATGGTTGATGGATAAGGTTCCATGTTCAAAATCCTTTACACTCCGTAGGCGCCGCTGCTACACTACATTGTGTTGGATTTTAAAATTGAAATTTCAGATTTTATTTGTTGTATCATAAACTATTTTAATTAAATACATGGATTCGTAGTAACGTTCACATCTTTTTGTAGAAAACAAAAGTTTAATCGAAAAGTGGATATTAGAAAGGGTCTAAGTACCATTTTTCTCAAACGAGTTTTTGACATTAAAATGTTACAAGTACCATGGTTCATAAATATTACTATTCCAGAAATAACATAATAAAGTTTAGAACACTGATTTCATTTCTTTTTCCCCGACTATCTCAAAATTTTGTTTTTACCACTTAAGCCCTTTCTACTTTCCACTCTCCAATTGTTATATGCCTCGAATAAAAAATATCTCGAAGTTGCCGCACTCTTAGTATGCCGCAGATAAAGTAACCACGTGCAGATGGCGAAAGAAACTTTCGGAGCAACCTGTATAGACTCGATATTCTGTAACAATAACTGTAGAGTAATCCTGCGAGACAATGAACAGTCGAAATCCTACGAATAACCAAATTGGGTATTACGCCATGACGACCATCGCTTGTCTTACACTAGACGCATGCATTTTTGGGGGGAGTCAGATACATGCGAAGCAGCTGTCGAGCGAGTCAGACGTACGCGATCACCAGTGTATTTTGACTACCTGCGAAGTCACACTGAGCATTACATTTTACATTCATTCATAATTTTTCTTCATTTACATTAGTATATTCAGTATTTGTTAAAACTTAGATAAAGTCATTCAAGCATAAACAGATCGGTATGAGTTTTTTTTTTATATACAGTCCACTTTAACATCATTTTCGTATCGAACACAACTTAATACTATATCGCGATCTTTTCTTCAAGATCGTTCCCATTTTTCTAAACGATCTCGTACGTTTCGATAATCGAGCCTATCGCGCGGGAACGTTCGATGGAGTCGGTATTAACAGGATCTAATAAGACGCTTCTAGAAGGGAAAATCGCGATCAGAGGGAAGGCGATTAAAGGCGCCGCTCGTCGAACGTAAAATACGAGCGCGTAAGCGTATTAGGTACTTGGGAAGCGCCTAAAGCGATACCGGTTGCACGCAACTGTCTTGTACCTAGTAACCGGGTCATGTAACCGTCCCGATACTTTGCCTCTCTTGCTTTAACGCAAATTAATGGATCACGAAAAGGAAATTACCGTAACAACACGTTCGTCTTAGCGCGTTGCACGAGAACGATACGGGCCGTCCCACGACCCTGCAAGGATACCTTCCGTCGTCCACCGGAGAGGAGGATCGTTCCTCTCGTAGAAAGTCCATCGTAGCCAAGGTCGATTCGCCTCTCGTATAGGTACTACGCAATTTTCTCTTGACATTACTCGCGAAGACGACTCGTAAGCGGGTAAAGTACCTACGAGCGATCTCGTTCTTGCTCGAGTTAAATTCGATAAGAAGAAAACGAGGGAGAATTTATTTTAGTTCACCTGTGCTTCGTTCAGTCGAGGTATCTTCAACATTTCTCGGGGTGATTAGCATTTATTTATTTATTTATTAACGGCTAGTAATCTTTTGAATACAGTTATAATAATTTTTATAATGAGATCTATAATTAAGTCGAAAATCTAAAATGATATCCAAATTTCTAATATTATAAACAGTACTTAATTATAGTATTAATTAATGGTAACATGTTTATATTATAACTTATATTATATAGTTATATTATAAACATGTTGCCATTAATACTATAATTATTTAATATTATATATTACAGTGATATGAGTCATTTTATTTAAAATAAATTATTCAATCAATATCTATTAAGTGTAATTTACATTTATAAGTCTTACGTTACCTCGGATATTATTTTATCGCACGTCACCGAACTCGCTTTGACTCGTACAGAAATTGTTTCCCATAAAGAGATCTTCAACGTATGCGCCTGCACGATCGTCGAATCACATTTCGAAATAATCGCATACGGAATCAAAACCACGGAGCCGACGTAATCGCGTTTCAGACTTCGCGGCTAATTGGCTCGGAAGGTATAGTCGAGTATTAAAGTGTTCGATGTCCGATTAAAGTCTTCATTATCTTTCGTACGTCGTCGAGAGCAAAAAAGCGATCGATTCTGCTCGAGGGTTTCACGATCGTCTTCGAGGATACTACCAACGCGCGAAAGAGAACCTTTTATTATGGTATCAAGAGGAAAATATATTCTTTACCCTGTTTTTTTCATTCATCACGCTTTTATTTAATTAAGAAACGTTATCGATGCCTCCCGCCATAAACGGAATAATTAAAACGATAGTCCGGTTTTGTTCTTTTTTTTTTCAAAGGTCGGCCTAATTGCGAGCTCGACTTTGTCGGAAATTGTCTCAAGTGCCATCCATCGTGATAGGAAACGATAGTTACGAGCAAAAATCTCAGGAAACAGCTGCAAAATCGAGAGAACTCGTGATATTCTACGAACTCGAAGAAATCGAAGTCTTTTTATTACCATCTACGTAAGTACGTAACGTCAATTAATGTCGCACTGTCGCAGGCGTCTAATGATTCACGTAAGATCTTTATTCCTACGGCGGCGGCGACGATACAGCGAACTTGGACTGGTCATTCTTGAAATAGTTTCGCCGTTTTCAATATATTCCATACCTTGGCACATTTACGCGCGACTTTCTCGCGATATTAGAAAAGATGGTGGCGGATCTATTCTCGGTGTAAACAGAATGCCATTGACGATAGATCACTCGATGGACCTTTCGATTTCTATCGATACGACGATCGTACGATCGTCTCTTCGCCTTACCATTAGATAACAATCGAATTCCTTTTTTTAGAGATGCCACGACACGCGACATGTGCGTTCGAACGGTGTAACGAGGAAAAAAATGAAGATTCCACTTAGAGGGAAGCAGCAGCAGCAACAGCAGTAGCAGTAGCAGCGGCAGCAGCGATATAATCGCACGGCATACCGCGTAATCGCTTCCTGAATAACCGGGAAAGATTTCAGCTGGCTCAACGGCCGATAATCGATCGTAATTCGATCGCTGGAAGATAAGTGTGGTTCGCGCGGTTCGCGAAGTGGCACGTTCCGCGCGAGCCACGGTAATTGCGTCTTAAACGTAGGGGCATTAATTAGTCGCGACGAAATAATTAATCTCGCCGCGGTTTAGATCATCTTCAGGAATTCTCGCGAGTACCATGGAGAATACGATAGATCGGCTACCGTGTATACGCGGGGGGACTCGATCTCTAAGGCAGGGGCGAGAGGGGGAGGGCGAGAGATCGATTTATCGAATTTATTACCGCTTTCATCCGTCGACGCTCGACGTCGAGCACGATGTAATCGCTATATATAGAAATACGCGGAGACACCTGCGCTTTCCGTCGCTTTATCCTCCCGGCGCTTGCGTCTACAACGTTATTTTGTACCGAACAAGTGGTATATCTATACAGGGTGTTCGGTAACTGGTGGTACAATCGGACAGGGAGTGATTTTATATGAAAAAAATAAGTCGAAGGTATAGAATGGATTTAGATTAGATTGGACTTCTTTAAATGCATTTTATTTATTTTTTAATTTTTGTATCAAAGCGTTTTTTCTTTACCCGTTTATAAACTAATAGAGTTATTACTATTATTATATTGTTATTATTATTGGTCTTTAACATTTTCGGAAGTATTGGATACAGACATCGAATTTTAGGAGATATTGGAGATTTGACTTTAAAACTTTCTAGGGTAAGGAAACATTTGTATGTTGCTATAAAAATATTAAATATAAAAAATTAAATAAACTTCTCTTACTAAATATATTTATATCACATATAATAATTTAATTTAATACGAAACATGTATATGAATTGATATGTGCTTAGCGGCTATTTTAAGTTAGTCCACGCTATAAAAAAAATTATTTTATATTTTCGACTTATTTTTCCATATAGAATCACTTCCTTCATGGTTGTGCCACCGGTTACCAAGCACCCTCTATAACCGGATAATGCGACTTCGTCAGCCGTAAAATACAATCTGGATATGACGTTTACGTCGAATTCACTTAACTCGATTAGAATCCAAGCGGCGTTACGTTCGAGGGGGACGAACCTCGTGAAACGTTTTCGACGCGTCGAACGGTAATTAGTCTGGTAAGACCGGTATCGATCGATCGCTCGCGTTGAATAATCGTAAGATCGATCGATTAGCTTGAAATAGTGCATTGGCTTCGTGGAATACCATCGACTAGCTGGTAAGACAATTTTAATCGCCGAAAGTTCACTAACCCGATAATTACGCTCGCATCGATGTTGCTCGGACGATTATTTACAGTTACGTCTGCTTTATTCGTGTAGTTAACCTACTTGCCCGGATGCGTAAGTGACGTTTGATCGCGGATAAAAAAAACAGGCATTCGTTGTTTGACCGGTCGATTAACAGAAATCTCGTTCGTTCTTTTCGACTTTAATTGTCGACGATAATGTTGAGCAATCTGGGGCTTTGCACGCGCTTGTAAAACCTCTTCATTAGTAGGAGAGTTACGATCGTGGGGCAGGTAAGTACAGTAGATTCTCTCATATCCGAATTAATGGGGAGACAAAAGTGTTCGGATAGTGGAATTTTCGGATAATAGAATGATCATTTTTCTGATATTAGCTAACCAAGAATGTTACGGTGGTATATGTGAATAAAATGAAAACGCAATTATTTTAATTCGTAGGAACTTTATTGATAAAGATATAATTACCGATCATTTCAATAATTCTAATAATAATAAATAATCAGTATCGAATCTCGATCACGCTAGTTCTTTTTTCTTCTACGCAACGTATGAAGAAAAAATGGCAGTCTGTGGGCATTAACATAATCTTCATGAACTTGACACTGCCGTTCCGGTAGAAAAATGCAAATGTTCGTGGGATCGAAGAAATTCAATGGCGTCACCTTCTTTTTCTTCTTCTTCCCGACACCCGAACACCGACACCGGATGGTGTAGAGTGGAAGCACCGTTAAATCATTTATTAAAGACACTAATTAAAGCAGATTTACCGTGAGGATACACGGCCGAAAAAAAGATCGTAGACCGGAAACGTGTAAAATGTTGTGAACTACCCGAAGAGTTTCTTTCGTTGTGTCCCGTTAACGATACACCGAGCACGCGTACGGTCTTAAGAAATTTGCATTCTTTCGCGCGCGAGGAGAGACACTCGAAGGACGGACACGAGTCTTTCTTCGTTCTTTTGCATTCTTTGGAAATGTATTTCGCAATGTTCGCGTATCGTTGATGCTTTTACTCGAAGAGTAGGCGCATCTAAATGTATCCGTGCAATTAGATTGTTTTTCATACTGATTCGCCGAGTGTCTATCATTACACTCGATTTGCATGGAAAAAGGGGAAAAAATAACAGCAAGTAACGAGAATTTACTGTTTTTTAATTTGCCACTCAAACTTGTTGTCGTTCGACGTGTTAAGGTTGATTTATATTATACGGTATGTTAGGAGACGATTGGGAGACGATTCGTTGCAAACATAAACATTGTAATATCGATATCGTCAGTTCACGTTAGGCAACGAGAGGCGACGGACGTCAGAATATTTCTTTCGTGTAATGAACATCGTTAATAAATCCTTGCACATTTATTATAATCATGGATAATATAAATCGACCTTTGAAATATTAAAAAAAAGTGAAAGATGTCGAAGATGGATCGTCGTCGTTTTACCATCGAAGAGAATAATCTCGCTCGTTTTACACGTTGATCGTTTGTAAACACATCGCTGAAAGGAGATGTAACGATTAACCAGTGTTTACCAGGAATTCCAGTCGAAAGTTTCGCGGTTCACGGCTCAGGAAACTGAATGAAACGCCGGTATGCAAATGTGGATTGGGCAAAGTGTTATAAGCAGTTAAATACGGCGAACGAGCTGACTCATCTCGATGACTCGACGATTAATCGCGCGAAGCGGAGGCTGCCTGGCGCGAGCGTATCTCGCGAAGCTTTGGTGTTCGTTTCCTTACGCGATCCACTGAAAATAAGAATGTTCACTTCCAGAAAGAGAGAGAGAGAGAGAGAGAGAGAGAGAGAGAGAGAGAAAGATAGTAAGAATCGTTACGTAAAAAAGCGAGGAAGGCGAAACTCGAAGGGGGAAAAAACGCCGCTAAATCGACAATATATTATCGATCGAAGCTCGATAACGTTTTCTTATACCGCGTATCGCGAAGAATCGCCGACGTATGCTTACGCGATACTTGTTGAGAGTAGCAAGAAATATAAGCAACGGGCTGCAAATCATACGAGCGTGTCGGTTTCTTCCTTTCGGAGATTTAATATATCTATTTTTATAAATATATTTGATTTAGAACATGTAATATAATATATAGAGATAAAATTTAATATTGTATATCGTTGAAGAAATATAATCGACATAATAGTAAGTAAACTTAAAATACTTTTGGACTTTTGTTAAATTTTTTAGTTGAGTTAATTTTAGAAGAAGAGTAGCGTCTAGTAGTGGATATAATCGTTCGCTATTTTAATCCTACTTGATTTACACCGTGCGAAGAGAGAGAAGAGGAAATAAGAGAGAGAGAGAGAGAGAGAGAGAGAGAGAGAGAGAGAGAGAGAGGATAAGAGGATTTGAAATTCAAATATTTCGGTCGGTGTCTCTCCATTCCAGGACGATGCGATCGACCTTGTGTTGCATAAGACCGTTAGGTAAACGCCCTCGTGTAAACTCGGCTTACTTTTGACAAACACGCTAAAGCTTAGGAGCTTCTCTCTGTCCATCGCAGTCTGTACTCGAACGCTGCTTAATAACGACGCGTCGACTTCGTTATAACGTCATTGGCTTTCCAGCGAACTTTCGGTAATTTCGGTAGACTCGGGATCACGGGACACCTTCACCGGAATTGGAAGAAAGTTTTGCGTTTATCCCGAGGAAGGCCAGTAGTAGAGGAAGATCCTTCTGATATTACTTGGGAATAATCGTTATGCAACGATATCGTTATCTCTCCATCTATACGAACATTCTATAGCTAACAATAAATAATTTGCTTTTATATTAAAGATCCTCGTAATAATGAATTATCGATCGTATAGATCGTATCGATCTCTCTACGTGTATTCTTTAAATCGGTCTTAATCACACACTTATATAAACACTTGTCCAATCCTATAAATTATAGAATTATACGTACTATTAAATCTTTGGAAAAGAAGTCTCGCGTCACCGCTATTTTTTATTTTTTTATTTTACATGGGGGAAATTTTTACAGGACTTCCGCTAGCTGTGGTTGGAGTGTAGTGTCTTCTCCCAGTTCCAATGTCTGGGAACCACCTGCTGACAATCTTCAAAATTCACATACAACATACAATTTAATATTGGACACCGATTCTTTATAAGGATTATTGTTTTAACACGTCAAGTGCCGAGCCGATTTTGCATAATCTCAAATATTCGTCTAGTATCGTCTATAATTATTTTCAAAATAAAAATAGGAAGAATTCATTAGCACATCTTTTACGTTAGATCTTAATATTTTTACAATTAATAGTCACATTCTCTTAATCATCGAGGAATAAAATTTATAAACATTTCAAGCACAATTAGCAAAATCGAATGTCGGCCACCGGCAACCGCCATGGCACTCAACGTATTAATTAAAAACCAAAAGTCGAGTTTCCCTAGGCACTCGAGAAAAAAGTCAGATTTATCGAATCAAAGCGTTCCGAAAGATCAAAAGCTCGAAGCCGCTGAAATCTCGCGTGGGATAAAGAAGGAAAGGCGTTTGAATCGACGTGGATCGCTCCTCATTACGGTAAACGAGTACGCCACCTACGTCCTCCCTCTTTTCCGTTCTCTCTCTCCGAGAAGGCACGCGCGAACGCGGTAATCGCGATGATTACTCGTAATCGACGTTACGTTTTACGACACGTGCAACGAGCATAGCCCATGTAGAGGCACCGACTCGGTAATTACTATCTTTTCCTCTCTCTTTTACTTTGTCACGGTCTTTCTCTCTTACACACATAGGTACCGTGAATTGGCCCTGGAACGCGTCGGGGCATTTTATGACTTTATTTCGAACGATTCAGGTTATATCGGGTGAAAGATCCGATAAGATTCGGTTTATGAGAGAGAGAGAGAGAGAGAGAGAGAGAGAGAGAGTGAGATAGAAGAGTACGAAAAGAGGGAAAGAGAAAGAGGAAGAGGATCCTCCCACGGTACGTCTGGTAAGATTCGTGTGTTTAAGTACTGTATAGTATGGTAAGAAAGATAGAACGAGAGAAAGAGAGAAAAGAAGAAAAGAATATTTCGCAGAGAGCCTCGGGGCTTCGCGAGGAGGCCACGTGAGGTCAAATACTCAAACGAAGGAGTCCGAAGCGCAATTTCGGTAATTTCGGAGCGAGCTCACGGTTATCGAACTTTCGCAAAGGGCGGTCCACGGATATGGGTACTCGATGTTTAGGAGGTACTTGCTTCGCCCTATACCTCTTTCCTTCTCTCATTCTCTCTCTCTCATTCTCTCTCTTCCTCCGAGCTATTCGAGGCTTCCCTCTCGACGTTTAAAATCGATGGGCTACGCGCCCGCTCGAAGATCGTTCTCGATACCAAAGCGGTTCTTTGCCTTGTTTTTTCTCTTCTTTTACTCTACCCATCCACCCACGTGAAAGAAAGAGATAAATAGATAGATAGATAGATAGATAGATAGATAGATAGAGAGAGAGAGAGAGAGAGAGAGAGAGAGAAGAGGGCTCGTCGAAAAATTCCGCGAGCTCCGGACGATAAGAAAAAGAAACGAGCGAAGGTGAATCGTGTAATTCCCGAAGGAAGCGTTGCAGCATCGTCGAGTGAGGATGGGGGTGAAGGGAAAGGGCGAGATTCTCTTCGAGAGTCTCCGCTAATACGCCGCGACGTGACTCATCGAGATGTTGCGGCTATTAATTTCGCCGATTGTATTGACTTCACTATCCTGTCGTGCGAATTTAGCCAGGATGAATCGATCGAATCGAGAATCGAGTTTCTCGCGGTAGGTACCTACGCGTTTAGAGGAGGACAGAGCTCGTATCTACTCGTTAGCGAAATTTTCATTTTCGAAGCTTCGAGGACGCTAGAAGCGTTCGAACTCGAACCGGGGGTATCGGGCCGCGCCGAATTCGAAATGCATACGTTCGAAGGAACGTCACGTAGTATTACGATTTTGTGAGAACCCACCAAGGCGCTTGATATTTCTGGCATACGAGATGTAACGCCATGCCATGGTGAAGGTAAAATTTTTTGAAGGTCCGTCACGTAGTGCCCGATGCCGGAATTACCATGAACGAGAAGCAACTTTGTGAGGCAAGGTAGACATACCTGCTGCTTTAGTTTTCGAAAGAAGGAAAGAAATAGAAGGAGCTTGCGGTGCACGAAGAAGGAAACGTCAAGAATGAACCCAGTGTCTACAGATATATTACCGTTTTCATTTAGTAGTCCATGGACATGCCACTGATGGACGATCTCAAATTCTCTCGTAGCGATGCCTCGAAGCTTTTTCGCTTTGCTGCTACCCTTATAACCTTCAAAGAGAGAGAGAGAGAAAGAGAAAGAGATAGAGAGCTTTATTCTCCTCGTCCTTTTTTGCCCGCGTCGATCACGTGAGTGCACTGTCACGATCGATCAAAAGTACCAAGGCAGCAGTTTCGGCTTTTAGCACGTATTTCGTTTCTTTTCGATCTTACGTTTTGTACTTATCAACTTTGACAGTTCCGGAAAATTCTCATATTTTTCTTCTATTTTTTTTCTCTTGTTTTTAACAAATATATATTTTTATACATCTATTCTAGGATACTATTTTTTTGCATTACATATACATATTGCAACAAATATATATTTTTATACATCTATTCTAGGATACTATTTTTTTGCATTACGTGGAGATAATTTTGCGCCGCAAAAAAATATATATGTATATAGATATTCTTTTCTATTATAGTTTGGTCCAAGAGCTATGTCGCGAATAAGAGCTTTTTATAGGTATTATAGTACATATATCAAGCGCCATAATTTTATGTCTTTCATAATTAAATACTGTCTTCGTTAACGTGACGTCGCACATTAGTTTCTGTACATTGCAATATATTATTTAAAATTATGTATCTATTAATGTATATAATATTACACGTATAAATGTATCTTACGCGCCGTTAATTTTCATAATTGAATATTGTCTTCGATAAGGTAAAGTCGCATATTAGCTTTCATATATTGCAATGTGTTAATTATTATTGTATATACATGTGTGTGTGTGTGTAGAAAGAGAGAAAAATATAAAAATAAGAACAACAAGCGCATATAAACGTCATTACAAGTAGGTATATAAGTACTCGTGTATGCGCACACGTGGCCTGTATCAGTAGGAAGGTGGTTAATGGATAGTTGTTAAGTATAATGAGTTGGACGGTCCCGCTGGCTCGAACAGTTCGGTGCTGGTAATGGAGGCGACGGACGTAGGTACTCTCGTAGGGCATATACTCTCTCTATATCGGAAATACGAGAATTTCGTGCGACGATGTGTATCGGAGCGGACAATAATTAAATTTCATCGTGGACGCCGCCGGTACAGCTCGTCCAGTGTCCTCCTCCTACCTCTCTACCTTTTCATCGTAGTCTGGAACTTGGAACGCGTTTACTCGCGTGACGTGCTCTCGGTGCATTTCGGATACGATAACGAAGCTCTTCTCCCTTTTCCACGATAAAAAAAAAAAAAAAATCGTGCCTCTGTGCCCTTTCTGTAAAAAAGAAAAAACACGGAGCAAGCGATTTGTCGCCTTTGTTCAACGTAATACCGTGAGTATAATTTACTTGGTAAATCTTATTATACGGAAACCGAAGATAAAAGCGAACGAAATTGTTTCAGCCTCCCTCGAATATTCGCAAGAGGGAAAGAGACGGTGAAAAAAAGAAAGATGACTGGAAGAAGAAGAAGAAGAAGAAGAAGAAGAAGATGGAGAAAAAGAAAAATCGACTCGAAACGCCTGGACGTTAATAGATTTCGTTAACGAGTGCCCATCAAATTCGTAATGGTTCGGCCCTGTCCCGCTGAGAAAAAGAGATAACGCACGCGGATCCGCGAACGTTTCTTCTCTTCTGCTTCTCTACTCTTCGTTCTTTCGTGAAAGGGCTTTGGGCGGAGGATATTTTTGGGGAGGTCAAAGGGCGCTCTTTTCATTATCGAACCGGAGATTTATCGTGCCGGACAATGTACGGGGTTCTTTCGTCCCTTTACCCGTTCGTCTTTTTTCCTCCTCCCCTTTAACTTCTTTCTTTTTTCTTTCTTCTTGTTTCTTCTTATTGTTAGAAGAGAGAGCACGTGACAGAAAAGAGACACGAGCCAGTTCCCTTTGTGATAATGAGATGCAGGGAAAAGAAAAAAATCGTAGCATGGTTTTTCGTTCGAACAACGAGTTTGAGCGATCGCGATGCCCTGTGATTAACTTCCACGTAAATGTTAAATTAAATAGCACAAACTTCGTTTTCTCCACTTTCCAATGGGATAACCGTTTTCGCTTTCGCATCATTGACATGATTACTATTATTAGCGCCCTTTCGTAGAGTTTAACTTCTCGTACTTATTTGTCCAAAAACGAAAGCGTCGTTTATTGCTGCGAGAAATGATCTTAACGAGAGTTAGGTACCGAGAACGTGGCCTTGGGAGTGTAAGCCTCGGCCTAACGACGGCATTACGCGGCAATAAAGATCTATTTGCATCGAGATCACGAATTTCCGCTGAATTTCGATCTTCTTATTCTCCGAGACACGAGGATCGCTCTCCTTCGAACGCGAAGTATTATTCACGCGCCATAATTTGATGTCTTTCATAATTGAATACTGTCTTCGATAACGTGACGTCTCACATTATCTTTCATACATTGCAGCTGTCCCATTAGAGTACGTAATATCTACTAAGAGGTGGTAATACGACCACGAATATCATCGTAGTGTTTAGCGAGATCGGTACGAGCGCCTAATTACAATCAACGGCAATGTAATTAGCGGTCATGAATCTACCCCGAATCTATTCTATTCCGATAATCGATTAGGTAAACAACCGAAATGTTTGATGCATCGCGCGATGCGCTATCGTAGCACGAATGCCTATGGCGAGAAACCGGAAGGTCTAGGACGAGCATTTTAATTACCATTAATTATTATTGATGCAACGCTTCGGTTCCCCGGCTTTTTCGTCGGCGATGGAACATAAATAAACGCGTTTATTTATTGCATAAGTTCATGGTTCGTTCCGCGTCACATTTTATTCGATTTAAACCAGTTCCTCGGTTGGGTTTTTTCTTTCTCTTTCTCTTTCTTTTCTTTTTCTTTTTTTTCTTGTTCGCTCGTATAATATTCCGGCAGTTATTCGTCGTAGAATTTTAATCGAACTCGTTTGCTTTGCTGATTACGAGGAAGATGTTGAACCATCGCAACATTTCCGATGCCTGTAATCGCTAATAGATTATGTTAATTACACGCGTAACGCGTAACGAGGTTGATAACCCTCGTTCTCTTTTTCTCGTATCGGGGTATTGGACTTCCTTCTTCCTTCGAAACACTCAGTCGCCGGAGTGCTACAAGCACCGTTAGGGGAGAAGTCGAGTAGACGAGTTTGAAAATCTCGAAATTTATTTCGATCGATAAGTCGCTCCAATTTAATGCATGGTATAGAAAATGTAAGAGAGATATACGGGCCGCTCGTTTGGTAAATCGATTAATTGCATAAAACAAAACATAGAGAAAATCGGTAAAATATGAGATAACGTTAAATAGTTTATTTATCGTTTACCATTATACCGTTGCATTAAAGAATTACTTAATTAAATTCTTATAATCGTTTGAATGGCATCGTTGCAAAGATTTACTTTAAAAGTGATTTTCTATCAGATTTTTTTTTATTTCCAATATTTTAGTAGTGGAAATAATAAATTCTAATTTATTCTACATTTATTTCACATTTATTTCTAATAGTTTGTCATTTAATGGTCTTAAACCTCACCGTTTAAGAAAATGTATTTTAAATATCAAAAGATAAGCATCGATCATATGTTTCAGCGCTCTTACATCACTTTATTATTTTATATATTTTTTTTCGTATTATTATATTTCTTCTTATTTTTTTTATTGTTATTCATTTTCTATGTTGTAAACTTTTCATTTACAAGTTCATGTTGCCCATATTGCAATCAATAATTCTATTACACAGTCTCTCCTCTCTCTTTCTAGCGTACTCGAAAATCTTCAATCGGCGACCTTCCGATATTCGCAGGTGAGAAGGCGGAGATTGGCAGGGCGGCATTGATCATCGTAATTAGAACGAATCGTTTCGTTGGTAGAAGCGAATCTCTCAAAGGCATTCGACGGCTATCGATCGACGCTCTCAATATATTTTTTCCGCGGCGTGTTCTCTTCTCTTTCGCAAAGTTGACGCGTTGCTTATCCGGACATTGATCGAGTTCTCTCTCTCTCTCTCTTTCTTTCTCGCGCTCGCGTGCGAGATAAATCGCGATTCATTCGGTGATCGATGCACGACGGGTCGTCGAACCGGCCGTACAAGAGATGGGAAGTAATTAAATTTTTGACGACGACGTGCCGATGAGAAATCGAGAAACATTTCGTCGAGAGGCATATCGAACGGGGCGAGAAATATCGAAGGAGATCAAGGGAAAGAGGAAGAAGGAAAATAAGAGTAATAATAAGCTAGCTCGTGGGAGAATCGAGATATAGTAACATAGCTCTACGTATGTAGCAGTATCAAGGTAACGAAGCTCTTTCTTCGATATTATTGTACAGTTAACTCGTTTTTAAAGGTTAACGACTCTTTTTTCGTACGGTCGCGATAGATCGCGACGTTCCGTTTCTGAACGAATAATTTATGTCTAACTTTTCTGATATCTACGCAACAACGGCAATTTGTTTCACGAGTTCCTCTTCTCTATCGCTTTCAAATATCTCGAGTCGGACCTCTCGAATTTTCAAGAAGCTTATTAACGAGCGATGACGTACGGAGCTATCGAAAGAAACGGTTCTTTCGTGGTATTGCGATCCTATCGAAATACGAATCGTGGGATATCGAATTCCGTATTCCTTTTATTGAAATTAGCTTCTCTTTTTTGGCTCTCTAGTAAATTGCTAAAGATCTTCTCTCGGTCTCGGTTATAAAAAGAAAAATATTTTGAAGAACTTCGAGCACGATTCGTTTTAAACTTCTCGCGAGAGTATCATTAGCGTTTCTGCCTATGTAAAATACGTTTTGTTTAAAACGGCAGATCGTCGGATACGTCTAGCGTTCATGAGAAAGTGGATACGTGGTCAACGTGCAACGTGTCGTACATCGTGGGAAGAACGGCAAACAAAAGCGAATTTTCGAATGCAGATATATATCGTAGTACAGTAGCTGCATTATCAAGGGAAGAATGGAAATGTGCATCGTGAGAAAAAGACGCTTAACTTAAATGGAAAAAAAATGAAAAAAAAAATGAAAAAATGAAAAGAGAAGAGAAAAACGAAGTATCGGAGAGACGCTCGAAGCATGAGGACTTCTCGAAAGCGAATAAATAAATTAACTTATTAAAGTCGAAAGTCATTAACTATCAGTTAGTTAGAAAAACGTGTTTAAAGATTATATACTATATATTTTACCGTTAGATAATAATAATAATATTAATATAAACTAGCCATATTATAATTTCTTCCATCTTATGTTTAATTTGTATTTAATTTCGATTTAATAGGACGAAATATTCATTTGTTAACGACCGTATCAATTAGATTGTAAAATTAGTGTTCGGTAATAACATTCGTTTCGATTTTACTACTTTTTGCGATACGGCGCCGGAGGAGAGAAACGCGCGCAGGATACTTTTTTTCATCGACATACCAAAGGAGGTCGTTATACAACTCGCGTCCTTGAGACGCACACAACCGCTCCTTTACAGAACGCGAGTCTTAGCATCTGCCTTTTTTACTCAAAATTCAACCAGCTTGTAAGCATCTCCGGTAAAGTAGCATTAACTTCCTTAATTTCCGTGCGTCCTATCCTTCGTTGCAGCGCCCTTGAAATTCGGCGCGTCACGTTTTATTGAACCGGAAGTTTTGAATTCTCTTTGTTTAAGTGTCGTGCGGGTACCATTGTTCGATGATTCGTCATTAATTTTTCTTTTCAAGCTAAATTAACTCGCTACTTCCCGATTCTTTTTAAATTTATATATTTATTCTTTTAATACGTTTTTAGTAAGGTTGCAGATAATTTTATCGAGAAATAACTTGAAATATTATTTTCAGCGATTTGTTTCTTAGAAAGCTATTATAAATGTCTATCGAGTTTTTAATGTAGCATTGAACGAGTCAACGGCACTGTTGCACATCTTCATCATCACCGTTCATCCTAGATCGATCGATTTATGTAACGTCAGATAGATGAGAGGATGATTTTTTCTCTTGATACTTTTTCTTTCTTTAAATCAACAGAAACAGTAATGCATCCGTTCGCGAGGATCTAAACTTACGATGTGTTCGGTAACATCGCGTCACCGTTTTTTTCGCGATCACGTAACGCTTAGGAGTTTGCGCAAGCTTCGTTTTTCCCGACAAAGGCGCCGATGATCTACGGCGAACGTAAAAGGACTCGTCTTTGAGTCATACGATCGAGAATTAACATTAGAAACGAACGGTAGTCTTTATCAATTATCGTCATGAGTTTTCATTGAACGAGCGAGGAGTAAGGGAAAAAAAAGATAATAAAGGATGATCGTTGAGATTTATCAATGAATTAAAACGTTCGTACGGTCTGGTTAAAAAAATTGAGACCATAGCCTAAATTTTGCTTGGTTTATTTCTACACGATTACTTTTACAGATTAATTAAAATAAAATGCTATGAAATATGTAAAAAAAACTAAGCTAGAATATAATATTATATTATAATATAATAATACTATATAATACTAATATAACATAATAACATTAATGTAAATAAATTCATTCAATTATTTTAGATAATAACAGTAACTTTCGTAACAAACAGTGATCATAAAAGAAAAAATTGACGTCGTACAACGTGTTAACCATTTTGTAGGTTCTTTAATCCTCCCCAAAGGATCCATAAAGTACAAAATTGCTGCAAGAAGTAAAACAACTCCCGAGGGTGTTCCCCGTTTATCCAAAAACCGGAATGTGTTGAGCTTGATGTAATATTTATTACAAGATAGTGACGCCCACGTAGTATCTATTTATCAACGGCCTTGACTACGGTCCACTCTTCGACATTTTCTTTTCTCCTTCTTCTTCTTCTTCCTGATTCGCGGTCGACGTCTCCTTTGCCCGCAAGGTTAACGTCCGTCAGTGAAATCACATCCACGTTTTAGTCGGTTGCTTTCCGCGCGAATACACTGTGACGAAATCTCTCTCTCTTTGTCTCTCTCTCTCTCTCCCTCTCTCAGGAGAGAGAAAACGAGAAGAAGCCGGTTATTTATCATAAACGAAAGAAATTTGGAGAGGAACGCTCGAATAGAGAAGAACAGTGGCAGGACGAAGAGTTCTAACACGCTCGTGAAATATCAAAAGCGGAAAATACGACGACGTGGGCTCGTTAAATAAAAGCGAGAGTCCATAGGTGGTTAAGGCGAATAGTAGGACTACCTATGTAGTCGAGGTTGTTAGCCAGGCAGTAGCTAGCTAGCTAGCTAGTAGTAGAAGAAAATGATGCGCAACGCGACCCGCCCTCCACTGAATTACCGGAGATCCTTTCGACGTTCCACCGAGCGTATCGCGATCTTCGCGAGAGACGTAATCTCGAAAGGCATCCACTTTTCCCCTTTCACATGGTCTAAAATATGCGTTCCATTCGAGCGGTAGGTAAGGATAGGTAGATAGGTAGTAGCCATATACCGTGAAAGAAGAAGTTTTATTTATTTTCCCTGCAAGTCTGACCTCTGCCATTCCTCGACTCCTTCGAACTCTGGTCGGACAATTTCAACCCCCTGCGACGTCCTCTAATGGGACACAAAGTCCTCCTCTCGTGGCTCGTCTTCACCGTTCCAAGCTCCGCGTCCTCTTCCTCTTCTCTGTTCCGAACGCCATGGCAACAGCGTACGGTTCCCCATATTGTATTCCAGACGAGCTACCGTCTAGACACACCATCGCCGATGAGAGAGTCCAGTTTTATCGAAAGAGATCCGAGCGACTTTAACACCGTCACCACGTACGTACGTAAATCCGTAGATCGCGAGCGAGTAAGCGAGTGGACGCTTGCGCGCGCGCGAGAGAGCCGTGCCAACGCTCGCGCGAGCTCGCGCGTCGCACGCGACTGGAATTCAACGAAAACGAGGAAAGGAGGGAAAGGAGAATGATCGAGACGCTTAACGGACGAAAAATTCCTCGATCTTCTTATTTCTTTTCTCTCGCATCTTGCTCTCTTCGTTTTTTTTTTGTTTTTTCTTATTCCGATCTTTGATGACGAAGGGTGTCATTAATTTTTTCTTCCTTTCTTTTACCCTCAGGGCTACCCGCTCGAAACCCTTTCTTTTTGTTTTGGACGAGAATTTTCTCTTCCCTTCTTCACTTTGGCAATTAAAACATTCCTGTTTAATCGGCTCGAGAGACGGAGGTGAAGGGAAGGAGGGGATAGAGAGGAGAGGGTGAAAAGAGATGGAACGACGTAGAAAAACAAGGACAATGAAGGGAGAAGGAGTCAAAGAATGGTTGTGTACCCTCGTATTATAATGGCGGATATCACGCGTGAAAGTGTGATGTATGGTACAATTGGTCGCATCGTGTTTGGAGACAGAGAAGAGAGAACGTGGGAGATGCGGCAGGGATGTGGGGGGAAAGAGAACTGGCCCTCTTCGATCGGCCAAATAATCGATGCATGTTCGAGCCTCCGCGGGGTTCGACGAGTAATGATAGGGCTCTGGACTCATCCATATTCTCATCTTATTCTTTCTCTCTCTCTCTCTCTCTCTCTCTCTCTCTCTCTCTCTTCCTCGCTCACTCGCTCACTCGCTCTATGGTGGGCAAAATAAATTACATCCACGGGAAAAATAAGCGCTTTGGGAAGAAACACTTGGAGATAGAACGAATATCGGTACGTGTAGGTGTATTCGTGTATTTTACCGTATTGCAGATTGCAATAAAAATATTTTATTTAACGCGTTAGCGAGAACGATCTTTCGTGCACCGATTGATAAAATTTGTATAGTGAGGAATAAATCTGTGGGAAGGGTTACATGGATTTTTACTAGAAGTGTGCTCGTAATAAAAATTTGTTTGATCCTTTTAAATTTTACAATTAAACGATGAAACATTGATAATGAAGGTAAATCAAATTTAACACGGGTACAAACATCACAATTTAATACTGGATACTGATTATTTATAAGAATAATTATTTTAACGCGTTGAGTGCCGAGCCAATTTTGCATAATCCCAAATATCCGTCTAATATTATTTATAATTATTTTGGGAATAAAAGTACGACGAACTCATTACCACATTATATTACATAAAAACTTGTATTGTTTTTACAATTGATAGTTACATGATCAAAAATAAAATTTATAAACATTTTAAGCACACTTTACAAAATCGATTGTCGGTCACCGGTGACCACTATAGTACTGAACATGTTAAACTTCTCTGAAAAGAAATTCTTGAGGGCTTCGCGACCATTTTTACAGTTTCATTTCTCCTTTCGAGTCTACTCGAGTTATCAGGTGTTAGGCCAATAATTCGAAAGGTTTCCACGATCGTTACCAAACTTCGGGAATAAGTAAAATTCCATGCAATAACCTAAAAATAGCGGGATTACAGGAGCAGCAGCCTCGAGGGGTTATGTCCCGGAGGCGATCGGTTAGTATTTAACATTCACCCGGCAATCCGCGCGAGGTATTTCGATAATTCGACGGAGACGTGTCGCCGATCGTGATCGGCGAGCGAATTCGCGAAACGAGGTGAACAGTGTCGAACCGATGTCCCACGAACCATTGATGTCACCGGATCCGTCAGCGCTTCTACATTATTCGTATATCGACGATTCGAGACTCGCTGTGTACTTGCACGAGGTATGAGATAAAAAAGAAATATAAAATGATTTCCGGCAGGAAATCCATTACGTAATAGGATGTTTATAAACGTTTGAAGTGTTGCATCAATTAACACACACACACATATGTATGTATGTATGTATGTATGTATGTAAATAAGGAACGCCATCATTTTTATTTCTCAGTCGAGCCGGAGATGTCAGGGAGGTCAGAGCTACCGAATCGAATTGCCGTTGGAGAGCTAACATAAGAGATTAATTCCCCTAGACGGCGAAGAAAAGGATCGAGAAGATCGAGGAGAAGCGCCGCCGAGAGAATTTCTTCCATGCGTTCGGCGCATTCTCCGGCTCCAGAGCGTGTGTCCGAGCTCGGGTGGGTAATTAAGCGCGGAAACGAAGAAACGAGAATACTCCCAGATGCTTTTCCTTCTTTAAAGGGTCGTCGACCTTTTGTTCGCGGCAGCCTCGCGGGGGACGATACGTATGGCTATAGGTTCGGCTATCGGTGCGCGAGAACGTCCAATGGAATTACGTCAAGATAGAAAGAGAGATAGAAAGAGAGATAAAGAGAGAGAGAGAGAGAGAAAGATATCCTACTCTCTCGTGGCTCGCGAGGTAGTAGAGAATACGTGTTTACCGTTTCGCGTTCGAACGCGGCGCGTTCTCTCTCTCTCTCTCTCTCTCTCTCTTCTCTTTCTTCGTTTCCCTCTCACTGCGTCTCTCTCCATCTTTCACGTGAATGCTCGAGGAGGTTACAAACGCACTGACCCATGCGTGTCACCGTTATTCCCATCGATTTTTCTTCCCTCGAAAATCCCTTCTTCGGGAGAGCCAGCGAGGAAGAGAGAGGGAGAGAGAGAAAGAGTGCCGGCGACTCCCATAAGAACGCGGCACGTACACGATCGCCGCGACCGTGAGCCGGCTGAAAATGGATTCGAACGAGGTGTACGATGGTTATTGGTTTACGATGCCACGGATACGTCATTATCTTATGTGTTACATGGGAAGCGCCGGTCAGAGGTTTTCCATAGAATGGCAGCCTACCATTCGCGTATCTGCATGATGGACGCTGCTCTCTCTCTCTCTCTCTCTCTCTCTCTTTCTTTCTCTTTCTCTTTATCCTCAGTACCGACTATCGATCCAAAGCGCCAATAACCTCTTCCTCTTCTTCCTCTCACCTTCTCAAAATTAATTATGCCCGTCAAGCGAGCCCGTTATATAGACATAATGGAATGTTACTCCGGCTGACTTTGCACGCGATGGATCCACTGCATTTACCTATCATCCATCTAATTCTAAACTGATTTTTCAGATCGAAACTTCCGACGATGACTGCCAGGTCTACCGAGAACCGCCTTCCACTTTATCGAGTGTCCTCCTACTCTGGAGAAACTGTTGGCAGCGACGTAAGTATTTTTTATGTTGTTACGATACATTTGAACAGGACTCGAGGATTATTTATTATACGTGTAACACTCATAGTTCGGGTGTGTACATAAACATTGTGTTGTTGTTTTTTCAGACAATAATGTGGAGCTACTTAGAAACAGTTTCGATTAGAGTCTTGTATTAGCATTCGTACGGAGCAGATCAAACGTTGTCTTTTGTATCAGATTATTAAGTATACATTTATATATTTGTGTCAGTAATCATGAGAGCGATGTAAGTCAGAAAACAGTAAAATTTAATTTATCATTTATTTCGTGTCGTATCAGTATACATACGTATAACGAACTATTTTGGAAAAATTGTTAAAAATTCTAAAACAGTCTAGGTTGTTTGAAGTTTTGAAAGATAGATTTTCTTATAAGCTAACTCACGAAGTTTAATTACCATAAGAAGTATTTAAATTATAAAAATAGCTATATCTTGAAATATTTTATTACAGAATGAAAAAGTAATATATCCATCCAAAAACAAGAGTCTACATACATATCTCGAAAGAAAAGACATAAACTAAACCACTTTCGTAATCACCAGCACAAATATACATTGACACATTTATTTTATATAAATATTATACTTTATTTACTTATCTCCACTGGTCACGACCAACTGAAACTTCTAGCAAACAGCAAAATAGTTAGCCTCTTCGAAACGTTGTGAAGTAAGAACTACCGCGAGGGAAATTGTGTGAATGGCGAGATAGAGCTTCGGCGAACCCTTCGAGACGTTTCATCCCTTAATATTATCAGAGCGTACTCTGTAGACCTATCCGACAGCGTTTTATCGTATCGCGAGTGGTATTAGAGAGGGTTCTGAATCGATCCGACGTCGTCGCGCGACCGAAGCAGCCCTTTCCAGCAACGGATGATATAAACATCCATTTCGTTCCAGGAACGAGCCCCTGATCCGACGAATCTATCCCTCAAAGCAGATTCCCACTTTTGCCCTTCGCCGTCTCGCGGTAAATTGGATCTTAATACGCTCTACTAGCTGGCACCTCCTAATCCGAGATAGGAACGCGGTGGATCCGAGATTGGAACGATGGTAAATCTTTTTCCAACGAGACGATCGATGTATTTTATATCGCTACTTGTATTCGTTTAGGCAAACCTCAGGAAGATCGAATAACTGAAGAGTGGGAATTAGAAAGGGACTAAGCGCCAGAAACAAAGTTTCGAGATAATCGAGGGAAAAGGAATAAAACCTAAATAAAATCATTGTATAAAATTTTGTTATGTAATTACAGGAATATATTAATACAAAATCAAATCTTTAATAAAAAATATAAAATCTATTCTTATTATAGTAAAAATATAAATAACGATAGAACCAAAATCAGGAAAAGGCTCAAGTGTCTTGTGACTTTTTAGTAAAGAGACATTCATAAAACATCTGTCAATTGCTCCCAGAACTTCAAATTTTAAGTCTGGTACTTAGCACCTTTCTTAGACTATAAAGCATAGTATTTAGAACATTTTGGCATAAAAAACTTGATTTTGAAAAAATATCACTTAAACCCTTTGTAATGTGTACTCTTTAATTGCAGGTTGCCTTTTATTCGTCTATGCGTTGGACGATCGATAACGTCTCGAGCTTTAGAGATGGAGAGAGTAAGAAAGAGCGAGAGGAAGAGAGAG
>JAIFRP010004407.1:255347-272396 GCA_032403825.1 Odynerus spinipes
TTTAGTATGCGAAAGCAATTAATAAGGAAAAACCATTCATCCTGTACCCGAAAACGTAGCTATTTGCGAGCGCATTAAATTTTATGGTAATTAAAACGTTTCCGCGTACAGACCTTTCGCGTTCATTATTTATGCAAAAATCGATTACGCGGTATATCGGAAGATACATACACGAGAATTCGTGGAAATAATTGAAGATCACTTCGTTACGATGATTACGGTAAAAACTAGAGAACACGTATTTCATTATAACGTGAAATACTCTACATTCGGTCAGAACAAAAGCAGAATTCGATTGGCTCGAATCGTTTTAAATAATACCTAATCAACTTTTCGCTCGATCTATTTGAATCTCCGCTAATGAATGAAATTCAGTCGATTACGATGTCAATCAACGGCTGATATAATTACGAGCTGGTATCTTTGTGAAATATTCAATTACATACACCGGGGCGAGCAATCGATAAATATCCGAGTGGATGATATTCCTGTATACCCGATTATTATAAAATTCTTTATAATATAAAAATTCAACGTTCGGTCGAAATGTTTACGTAAGACCGGAAGGGAGATAGGGGAAAAAAATAAATGAACCTACCTAGTACTTTATTTTTTATCAACACCGTTTCAGACGATCAAGATAGATCGTGACTGGGTAACTTTCTTTTCCTACTTTTTTTTTCTCTCCATACACACGTCGTCGGTAATCTACGTCGAAAACGGTATTCGAAGATTGCCCAAGATTAATTAGGGTGCTCTTCGAGTTAATCTGGCTGGATTCCAGGATATCATCGTCACAGCACGGAGTTGCGACAACGATGACGACGATGGCTAACGATAATAACCGTGTCGAGAGAATCGAGCGAAGAAGAGCCACGCTTCGAACAAAGGAATCGACGATGGCGACGATACGAAAAGTGCAAGGATCGAGCGGAACGAGTCGTGTGATGAACGAATAGAGTACGATACAAGTAGTGACGGGCATTCGATACTTTGTCTGGCAAGTTTTCAAGCGATTTAATCACCAAAGAGTTTCGAATTGATTTGGTGTTTATTTCAACTCAGCAATTTATTAAACTCTTGAAAATCTTGATAGTTTTGAATAATTGGACATTAAAGTTTAACTAATAATATTAAAAAGCATAATAAATCATAAAAAATTAACTCACACCACGCCAGTTCTAAACCCCCCAAATTTTGGAGTTCCGTGTATTCGTGAATTAGAAAATAAAAAAAAGCAGATGAACATAAGAAGTATATCAAGACTTTCAAGTGATCGATAGCTATCGCTAGATGAAAGTACGTTGACCCGTTGAACTCTAAACACAGAGGAACAACATCGATACTACTTTTCTACGTTTTATCTACGAATAAACGACGACGAGTTAGATCATCGTCAACGATTGACAAGGTGAGTCAGGTGCCTAGGGTATTTGTGAGTTGCCTGACCCGGGACATAACATCGGCATTCAATGATATTTCTCAGTGACGTGATCGCCCGCAGGCAAGATGAATAATTTGTAATAATATTTAAAATTCGTCGATGATTTCAGATTTTCGATCTTCCGAAAATAAAACTAAGAGGAATTTTATAACGAATTTCGATAGACCGCGTATCTAAATACCTATCCAATTCCTATATCAGTATCCAGAGTATGCAGACTGTCACGGCAAACATACGACACCAGTCGAGGAAGATACGCGGATTGACCATCGGTATTTGGAGAATTCCGCAAACACTGCTCGATTCTACTATTTCCTTCGTCCCATCCTGGCCATTGTGTCGAGGATTAAGCGAATGCATACAAGGAAATCCTTTCATCATTTCCCGATGACCATAAACCAGAAAAAAAAGAGTCTTACTACGGTGGAACCATCATCGTTTAAAAAGTATAAAATTTTTTCAAGACTCGATAATCCTTCCTCATCCTTTCGGGATAAAAAATTGTCGAATTTTTACGACGAGAAGCAAGAAGGTTTTCGTTAAAGATGCTGCGATCGATTCTCCCGTATTTTTATTCGAAGAGAGTGCATAGGTCGCGAGAGGAACCTAACAGAGATCGGAGGTCCCTTCCTCCTCCTCTGCTTCCTCTCTTCTTATAATTTATAGTCGATTATTTCGCACGTTCCTCGCGCACACGGGGGTATTATTTTGGACAGGGTTACCACAGGACTCTCTTCATTCTCTTTTTACCCCCCACTCATACGATCGGGATAATCGACGACCTTCGTTCGAAAAAATGTACGCCGGGGTCGTAGGTCAATCGACCCCGACGCTTGCTCCTGGCTATCGAGTCTGGACCCTCATCCTTTTTTTGCCTCCCTCCCTTCTCTCACACATACACACACACGCCTACACACTTTTCCCTTTCTTTTTTCCCTGTCCATCCATTTGGCTCGTACGCGAACAGATTTTGAATTAGACGACGCAACATTCGATATCTCCTCCACCCCTTTCCCCTAGCTTTCATACTTTCAAAATTGAGACGATAGCCATCAGAAAATCGTTTTCGAATCAACGATGACGAATAGCCAGGTTTCGGATTGAAAATCAACGTGGTTCTTTTTTTACTATGGTTAGTAGAGAGCGATACGAATTTTTAATCGAGTCGTAGCTGATGAAAATTGTAGGGTGGGTTTATTCCTGTAGGGACGAATCGATAGTGATTTTCTTTTTTGTTGCTTGCGTTCGTTACGACGGATTTGTAAAATTATCATAAAACATAGAAAGATCACCGTTACTGTATTTGTTTCATTTATATCCCCGTCGTAGAAACTGAACAGAAATAAAACTCGTAAAAATGTAGTTTCTGAATATTTGACCAATGTGAACCACGCTTCACCTCGTAAACCGGAAATAGCTTACGGATTTTCGTAGAATGCGATGCACCGTATTGATCGGTGCGCGGAGACCGTAGTCGGGTTATACATTTATAGAAGTTAATTTCGTCAAGGTGTTTCATCGATCGCACTTACCCACGAGCGGTACCATCAGCGTGTAGATAGGCTGCGCACCGGCGGTAACTTTCGTAATGCTCTGCAATTGTGGCAGATAGTCGATAAAACAATTGGTGTCTGGTACCAGTTGTCGTGGTCTCACTTCGATCTCCACCGACACGGATGATTTTTTTAAAATTGCCTGAAACATACCGTCGAATCATTTTTAGTAAAATTTGAACCTTCGTCGAGCTTCGAACTGAATTTAAATAATAACTTTATTAGTTCGCAAACGGGTAAAAAATCCTCGGATATGGACCTTAAAAAAAGGGAATGAGGGTTTAAAGATCGGGACAGTAGAAAGAAAAGAAAAACATCCCGCAATAATTACATCGCGTTTAAACGAAACAAAAGGGGTCTTAAAAAAATCTAGTAAGTCCCAGAAAAGGTTAGCGTTAACACAAAGCTGGTTAAAACAATTGTTGTACTCATATATATGTATTTATAGAGAGACCGATTTTAGAAATTACATAAAAATTGAATATCATTATAAATTTGTTAACGTTGGAGACAAGGATCGAGTTGAAAGAAGAGCTTCTTCCGTCGGGATAAATCTCACTTCTGTTTTTTTTCGTTCACAGGATGCGGCAGAAGACACATTACCCTCCAATCGAATCCCACGTATGCGCACGGTGCATCGCGAAACAGTCGCGCACATCGCGGAGAACAATGTCGGCTCGCGGCGGCATAACGCGAATGCCAAGTAGCCATTGTTACGACAAAGGATATACGAACGTAATGAGCTCCCTAATGTCGTTTCGCATCGTGGGACGATGATCGATATATACGAGATTTCTACGAGACCCTACGCTAAAAGGTCACTTTATGGTGCTTCTGATGTTTCCGCCACTACCGAAGGTACTTAACACCCTTGGTATTTTTGTTAAGATCCTTGGGAGTTGATCTGTCATGGTGTTGGGAGCGATAGTAATCAGTAGTTCGCTTTAACTCTATTATAGTCTTCGATAATTATGATTATGATAAACTAACATACATTTCTATTATCGTATGTAATCATATTTTTGTAATAATCATTTTTTAAATATTTTTCGAAGGTTCTGCAATGATGCAATACCGCAGTATATACAGTAGCGTAATTCTCTGATGATATCTTTGAAGTTAGTGCTGGACAAGCAAATATATAAATATATCCTTGGTTGCAGAAATAAATGTGTAGTAGATATAACAAGACAAGTGCAAAAAGAGAATAGGTAATTTATATTAATAGAAAACTTTATTATTGTTCATTAGAATAATAGCTAATAAACTCTTCTGATATTTTCAGCTGTGGAGAAACTTCAAAACTATGGACAAGGACAGAAATAGTTTTTCAACGATCAACTTATATATCCTGCACTTCTAATACCGAGCTCACTTTTCGTCGCACCGTCGTCGCTAAGGAGTCGATAGGCGTTACACTTTGTATTACCCGCTTACGTTACATAGGAAGATTAGGGAACACTAGCTTAAATGGATTAAGAACTCTGTGATACGTGACTGATAGATAAACCCAATCCTTGGAATGCCGAGGAGGGACATACAGTACCGATAAAATAAGTCGTTAATTATAAAATATTGAGTGTTTTGTATGTCTGGAATTGTATGAGAAGTGTGTATAAGACTGAATTATAATTTGTTAATGAGTAGCGATTAAATTAATTGTATAATTTAGTATACAAGTGCATAATTTATTATACGAGTGCAACATGTATAATATGTATAATATAATGTAATATAGTGTAAAATATAATTTATATAATATTTAAGATATCAGCAATGTATGAGATATATCTAATATACATAAGTACTTATAAAATAATGCAAAATAACACAAATCATTTGTAGAAATAATCATTTATTGTAATAAAATTGATTTTGCACTTTAATAAACATAAGTTAACCAAATTTGAGCGTTCTTTATTTTAGAATAGTAATCCTTTCCTATAAATCCAGCAAATTTTCATTTAACAGTATCAGAAATTTTTGGAATTTTATCCGTGAACCTTATATATAAGTTCTGAACAACTAATGTCAAAAACGTTATTAGCTACGCAGGTATAATCCCACCTTAGTAATTTGTGGGCCCAAGTTCGAGACCCGCTGGCGTAAACATTTTTCGTGAAATTTTCGGAATTTTACAATAAAAGTTAAACTTAAGACTCTGGTTTTAAATTTAACGCTTAATTTTTTTTCACTCCGGATACCTCCTTTAATCTCATGTTCTCCTGATACTTTTCCAATTTTATGGACTTTCAGAAATTTTTCACGCAAACCTGGATTTCTAACAGGAACATAGGATGTGCGAGGAGGTGGCACGCGAAAATCCCGAATACCTCATTGAATCTCATGTTCTCCTGATACTTCTTCGATTTTTCGGATTTTTCAGACTTTCAGAAATTTTTCCCGTAAATCTAGATTTCTAACAGGAACATAGAATGTGCGAGGAGATGGCACGCGAAAATCCCGAATACCTCTTTGAATCTCATGTTCTCCTGATACTTCTTCGATTTTACGGATTTTTCAGACTTTCAGAAATTTTTCCCGTAAATCTAGATTTCTAACAGGAACATAGAATGTGCGAGGAGGTGGCACGCGAAAATCCCGAATACCTCTTTAATCTCATGTTCTCCTGATACTTCTTCGATTTTCCAGACTTTAAAAAAATTTTCTCGCAAAATGGGCAATTTAACAGGAGAATATGATATGGTAGGAGATGGCAAATTATTAAGGTGATAGAATTAACTCAAATTTGTTAAGATAAAATTTTCTTTTATTTAATACTTCTTATTTAACATTTACAATACGTCAGGCATATAAAGTAAAATATATGTATAAAAATATATTAACAATATAATACTTCTTATTTTACATTTACAATGTTATATTTGCAATACTTATGTATTCATTATTACAATACGTCACGCGTGTAAGGTAAAATATACGTATAAATATATTAACAATACAATATAATATAATTTAATACATGTTCATATAATGTTATATTTTAATACATATAATTGATTATAATTATAATGTCCCATTTTATTCCTAGTTAGTATCTGCATTGGATGATCCAGGGGTATCGTGTTCAAAGTAGACGAGTTGAGAAATCGTAAGATGTTTGTTACCTGGTGCAAAGTTAAAATTACTTATTAGTATATAAACTACTGTAATAGTTAAATTTTATTGAATACATATAATGCAAAATGTTATGTGATTTATATTAGAAATTCTGTTTGAAGTAATACTTACTTTTACAAAGATCCGAAATATTCCGAAACACTATTCTCGTAACGATGATTCAAAAGTAAGTACCGAATAGTAGGAACCATCAACGAGTAGAACACTTGCACTCACTCATTTTTCCACACTATCCAACTCCCAATAAAATAAACGTGATCTTTCCTTCAATAAAGGTGTAAGAATTGAATTCGCGTTGATTCATAAATGGTTTCGCGTCTTGCGACCGTTGTGCGTGTAACGTGGGCATACGCGTGAGTTCTCGATCGCACCCATGAACACGCATCCGTACAATATCGGAATTCAAAGGAAGAAAACAGCGATTTCAGTGGCGTACGTCATTTAATCATTATCTAAGTAATTCTACATTACTTTCACTATTCGTATAGTATTCGAATAATCGCATCTGATTCAATGAATACGGATACAAATACGAATAAACAATATCAAGCGAGTATTCGCCAAATATATTTATTATAGTATTAATTATGGTATGAGTCTTTAGAGACTCAGGATGGGACAGGGCTGTTGGACAGCTCTAGATAATATCAAGATCTATCGGATTGACTACAGTGATCGAATACTGTGCATATACCGTGATAATATTTAAAAATAAAAAAGAATAATGTACCATTGGCTTCTTGAGAAAATCACCAAAGTCCAACATAGCAGATACTCGTGCCAAAAGCGTTTGGTACTGATCGAAATGTCAAAACGTCAGGATGACCTAACGGAAGGATTAGACCGCTGAAAAGTGGGGATAAGAATAAGTATCGTGGTGTTCCCGCCAAAGCATTCGAGGAATTCGACGACAAGCCTAATTGCTCGTGGAAGTACACGAGTGGAATATAAACATAGTAAGGGGGCCGTACACACCGGAGATAATACGCAGATGTCACGCACGTATCGACGACCTTCTATCCATCTCTCTTCTTCTCTTCCCGTTCTCTCTTTTTTCGCGAAGATTCGACTTTAGTCGTCTATCTATTCTCGGCGCATCGCCTCCCGAGCATATTACACCGCAATTCCTATTCCGAGTGGCGCAATATCGGCATAACAGGGCCACTCTCGCGCTTACCGCCGAATCTTGGGTCGAGTACGAATTCGATGTTAAATCGGTTCCTCCCTCCTACTACGGTGGCTCGTTGTTCTTGTTAAAACGCGATCGATAAGTTAGCTTAGTTATTGCCGTTATGTCGCGAGGGTAAAAATAAAGTGTTGAATTTAGGTTTCGCTTCGAAAGAAAATTTTACCATTCGAGTTCCGAACGTAGCTATGTATTTACGTGAAATATTCTTGAAATATCCCCGAATCGCGTGTTCCCGTCGCTGTTAGAAGAATATACGCAACGTTCGAAGTTGGACGTGTCACCGCGGAGAAAATCGAACGCTCGGGCAACTTTTTTAAATTACACGAAGTCAAGGTGGATGACGTTGAACATCATTTACGAGGGACAGCGTAGCTGGTGCGGCTTGCTCGTATTCGAGAGACACTTCAATACCTCGCTACGGACAACGTTCGCTCGACTAGACAGCGACTCCGTGAATGAATGGGGACACCTGTTCCGATATTCAGGTGGGCACGTCGGGTTATTCATAAGCGAGTACGCAAGCCGCTTGTTCTAGTTATGGAGGACGGAGCTTTTAATCTTCAGTCGATCGAGACACGTGCGAGCGACGAAAGGGAAAAGAGACTATGACGAGTTCGATCGATCGAAACTGTTTAAATATATTACCCCTTCGATACACGTAGAGATAGAAGAATGCAATAATTAAAAATTATGTTTATCCAAGTATTTTGTTAGTAGATTGTTCAACGAGCAATCTTATATGATCAATTCGAATGTTAAAAAATTGTCTATTTTTACTATTTAGAACTTTGTCTATTCGATCGCCAATTAGCTCGAATAACAGAACACGAAGTCTTTTATTCACGGGAAAGTATCAACCTGTTACTTCGAGCATCATGTCAATCAAATATGGATGACGTATAAGTTGTCTATTCAATTTATTTATTTATTTAAAATGCTACAGTATTCTCTTAATATATAAATATATGCAGGTATTCAGTAGAGTGGAGAAAATAACGAAACAAATTATTCAAAATTATACTAGAAAATCTGCTAACTTTTCAACATTCCTTGAATCACCGTCAACTATCGAAATATGTTTGACGCTCAAAGTGTTAACACGTTGAATACCGCGGGGGTCACCGGTGACCCCTGCTCAATTTTACAGATTGTATTTGAATCGTTGCTGTGTAATGTTTATTGTTATTTTTGAGAATGTAATCAACTCTACTATAAGTGTAAGATCTAATATAAAAGATGAGATAAAGAATTTTACCGTTTCTTCATTTTAACAAATATTATAAATAAAATTAAAAGGTGTTTGAGTTTGGGCAAAATCGATGCGGCAGTTAACGTGTTAATTACCAAGACGATTTTACTTCCACGTGGCAACGGCGAACGCACCGTTTCCTCTTTCACTCTCTAGCGGCTCATTAGAGCGCGCATAGACGATAAAAAGAAAGCACAGTACATTTTACTCCCGTTTAAACTATTCGTGGATTCCTAAAGGACGTTGCTTTGATGGTACCGTTGTTTCGTCTCCTCCTCCTCCTCCTCCTCCTCTCAACTTACGCACACCTTCCCTCTCGTCACCGCATTCGCCACTTTTTCTTCCGAACCTCTCTCTCACACACACGCACACACACGCACACACACGCGCGCGCGCACGGACCAACACACACGTATGAATACATACACACACAACGGCATCCCTCGTCCGACAAGTGGCTGGCTAGCCTGGCTGGTCTACCCTCTTCGCCTCCTCCACCATGGCTTCTCGTGAGAACCCGCCTTGTATCACGCACCGCGGCTCCAACGCCCGCGCATATTAAGCGCACACCGACGTTCTTTCCACACCACACGAATAACAGCCTCAAGCTCGTGGCGATATTGTAAATGCGCAACACTCGCGGAAACTTACTCGCACCATTAGGTGGGACGGCCGAACGTAAGAAACGAGAAAGAGAACGCATGCGGTTTGACACGCGGATGAGGAGGAACCTCGACGTGGGTTCTTTTTTCTTTTTATCTCTTTTTTATATGGCTCAGCTCGCCGACGGTTTTGATGAAGCGAATATAACTTGGCTGCTGTTGCTGCTGCAATCTTTTGCTCCCCTTTTACTTCGTCGAAAGGAAATAGGTATTATAATACATGCTTTTGTAAACATGTATGCGTGATATATGCTTGCTGTTTAGACATGGAATGGAAAATATTGAGAGAAACAGAGGGAAAAAGAGAGATAGGAGAGAGAGAGAGAGAGAGAGAGTCGTGTCGCATTTTTCTTTGTTGAAACAATAGCTTTCCGGGTAAACCGAGGATAAATGGATTCTAAATTCACGGGCACGAGCCTACTTCGACGCGGAGGAAATCGGAAACGGATGATAAATGATGGAACGCGTACCACGGTGAGAGGGGATCCGAGCTGGCGAATATTAAATGGGGTTTCTGCCGGCTGGCCGATCCTTCGTGCACCGACTGGTAAAGTTTGTAGAGTCAAGAATAAATCTGCGGAAAAGGTTGCATGGATTCGTAATAAAAATTTACGTAATCCGTTTTATATAGCTTCTAACGAAAAATTATACAATTATATAACAAAATATCCCGTTAAGTGCCACGTCAGTCACCGATAACTGACAATACGCTTCTTGTTCAGACCGTACTAATCACCAGTGGTTAATGATACCAAACTTTGTCAACTTTCTGGCAATATGTCTTCCTATTATCTTCCTACCTTTTTATACAATATTTTAAGAATTTATTTTAACAAAAGTATATGTTTACAACATTTTAAATGCTCTTCCAGTGTTTCTGTGCAATTTATGATTAGATATTCGAGGTGTATTTGCAATATAATCATTTGTGACTGACTATCGACGATATAAAAGCTCGCTGCTTAACGCGGCGCTGATAATAGAACTAAATCAAATTTCAAACGAATAAAAAGATCACTATTTAATACTAGACGCTGACTCTTTGTAAAAATGAATACTTCCAAAAAATATACAAATATAATTCCAATGATACAATTTGCAAAAGCACGTATTGTACTCTAGTCGCCCTCCCATGGGCCATGCAACCATTCTCCACGGTTCGGTAAATTCGAGTAGAAGCGAGAACACAACGATGACGCGGCGGTGGCGGTCGCGCGCGCGGGCGCGGGCTCGACGATGCTGAATGAACGACGCGAATGGCCGTTAAATCAGTGAGAAAATTCGGTTGACGGGCAGGAGAATGGCCGGCATATTAAACGCGGCGATGCGTGTGCACGCACAAGCAGCAACTCTTTTTAAACTCGACGACGGTGGCGGCAACATTCTAAATGCTTCGATGCTCGCGGAAACGTTTTCGCACCGGCAGCAAACGACGACGACGACAAGGAGGAGGAGGAGGAGGGGGAGGAGGACGACAACGTTGATGGTGTACGTATATATGTAAGGTAGTATATTGGTGGTTGCCAATGGTGGTATCGGCGGCGGGGACGGCTCGTTCTCAGCCCGAGGCTACGAGGAATGTGCCTTGACACTGGCGAAGGACCGATGGAAGGCGCATACAAATATATTTACCGGTTAGACTCTCGCCGGTTCCTCTTCCAGGAGGAGGCAGCCTTTCGATTCTTTTATTTCTTCTTCTTCTTACGCGTTCGTATACTCTTTTACGTAGGTACTTATCCATAGACACGTGTGTGTGTGTGTGTATACGCGGGTATTATCTATACACATAAAGGGATAGGTATATCGAGTCGAACGAGTATCACGGGTAACGCCCTTTTGTCATTCTATTCCGCGGAATAGCCTCGCGAGAAATGATCGTCCTTCCGATCGAAGCACGGAAGGAAAGCCGAGCTGCCCTCGCGCACGCAGCCCTCGTTACCGAGTAATTTACGCGTACGATGGTTAACGCTTTCTAAAGAGAAGAAGCGAGAAAGAGAGAGGAAGAAAGGTTGAGAGGGGGCATCGACGATGAGGCGAGGGACGTATTCGTAGCGTTAATTGAAACTCCATATTAGTCGCGTCGAAAAGAATAACGAGTCGATCCCACCAGCAACACAGCAGCAACAGCATATCGGTAGTACCGGTATCAGCGTCGGCACCAGCACTGCTTCGGCGATAACGAATTCGCTCTCCGGTCTCTCTAGATAAATTACTTAAGACGGGCTCGGGACGAGAATCGATTAAGAAAAGACCGCGTATAGCCTTGTCAGGAGAGAAACCGGGAGGTATTTGGATCTTCCCTTTAATCGTATCTTGTAATCGGAAATTATTTTGAGCTTGCCTAAGGGGAGTCTCTCTCTCTCTCTCTCTCTCTCTCTCTCTCTCTCTCTCTCTCCTTTCTCGAGTATGACAGGAACGGTGGAAGAACGTCGTCTAAAATTCTATCTACCTCTTCCTCCTTCTTCTTCTTCTTCGTCTTCTCTTATTCACCTTTCTCTCTACGGTAAGTAGGTTAGGATAAGCGGATTTCTGATATTTCCGCCGCGGTCTCGTGAATAAGTAAAGTACGATAAAAGCACGGAGGAGGAGATTATCGAGCGTAGACTTCGGCTTCGGAGCCGTGTCGTGCTCCGTGCTATCTGTAAATAATAAAAGAGAGAAAAGAGAAAAGCTGGAAAAAGTCGCCCGAGCGATATCGAAGTCGCGGCCGTTTCGATCGTGAGAGAGTCGCTCGTAACGTTCTACGTGCTACTATGTAATAGTGCTACCGCGGGACGTCGACTGCCAAGAGCCTTCGACATCCTGCGAAACTCGATATGGAAATGATCTTTAATGCTCGAACGTTGATGCAAGCGCGGATGAACAACGGCGGATGTAACGGTTACGAGATGTAACGGCTACCTGCCGTCCAACGAACGCGCAGGAGGAGATTATGATAAAAGCTTGATGAATTATCGCGATCCAAAATCTCGATTTCACGTGCGAAACGTTGACGTTGATTAGTGCATAACGCGCTGACGTAAAATATGATTTCCTTCTTGGCTCATTCGTAATTAGCAGTGCTCCTAATTCCAACGAAACGCGTATTGCGTAACACCTGACGCACCGAGACGTCATATTTAACGATGCTAAGGATGAATTCATTTCTATGGACGATCTAGTTTTCCTAAGTCTTGAATTGTTCGTTACCCCCTTCGCTGTCAAGAAAAATTAGGCATGCCTTACCCTGGGTGCAAAGACTTAAACCCATTCACCGCCGTCAAATTTAGAGCGTTTTGCCCTGGGCGCCATGATTTTATTTTAAGGAAAACACATGGCTTTTCACAAAATATAGTAATATTAATTATATTAATTATATTATAATCTAAACTTGTAGCACAAAGTACGAGATATCTCGTAGTTGGCAGTAAATGAGTTAACATGTTCCCTGTCACGCGTAATGTTTTCGGTTCACGATTAATTTGCTATCGAAGAGAATTTTATTTTTATTGCTAATAAACACGATACGATCTTTACAAACATCCCATTGACTAAATTTTTTCACAGACGCGATTAAACATATATTAGTAATATTTTATATTCCAAATTTTCATTTTTATAATAACCTTCCTATTCTTATCTTGAATAGAAAAAAATCACTCGAAAACAGTTCGACGCGGAACGCATTAATTAAACGTTATATTATTCTTCCTGTCGCTGTCGTCGACGTCGTGTGGAAGATACAATGACGCGTTTATCTCGAGAGATCATCGCGTTCGCGACACTGTCGCGATCGAATTCATTGCGAAGGATGTCCTCGTTGATGCGGAACGTATATCACGAGCGGCATAAATCAGGCTTATATCGAGGCTCGTTGACCGTGAACGAGCCTCGGTGGATGCATCTGTTGCCCCATAATCGTTACATCTGTACCTCTATAATCATTATCATTTCAATTACCATCTCTTGGCGAGAGCACGCGCGACTATAAGTCTCTCTCTCTCTCTCTCTCCCTCTCTCTTCGAGATATAACTTCGTTTTCTTTTATAGAATGCATAAAGAGAGACAAATGGTCGTTTCAGAAGAGACATCAATACGTTAAAGCATATTTTATACGTTCGCTAATGATTTTTATACGTAACAAATTTCTATTCATAGAATTTCGAGCATTTTGCATAACTTAATTAACATACATATCACTCGTAAACGTAACATCTCGTTGAAATTCATTGCCATTCTCGTCTCGCAATTTTGTCGAACGTCCGACGTTCCATTTTCCTTTCTTTCTCCTTGCCAGGACTATAAACGTAAAGTACGTTCGGTTCGATTTTATTGAAGGCAGCGATAAAGCCGACGGACACGTAAGCTGTTGTATTCCGAAGAGGATACGGAATGTCCCCCACGCCTATTCTTCGATCTTTACGAGGCTCGCGCGTTCGTCTAGGAACGAGACACCGCTGCAGGTGCATTTCCCTATGCGCATTCCGCCCGTACTACGGGAAGGGAGAAGGACAAACAGGCTCGTCGAGAAAATGCGAAGACGTGCAAGCGTGTCCGTTAATTTTAACGGACGACGAGAAAACGCGCTCGGTCGTTATCAGTTTCGCGAATTTTTTAACTAGCGAAGAATGTCAATGCCCTCGGCAGATATTTGCTGATTTCTTTCAATTTATTATACCTATCTACTCTACTTTACAATTGACAGGAAATAACGAAAACTTAAAAATCACCTGTCAACAAATAAGAGCGAAAAAAGTTAACACGTTGTACGGCGTACAATGTGTGAACGCGATATTTCCAAAAGGTACAAAAAACAGGAAAAAAGATCATCCCGTCGATCGTATTTCCATTACGACTTTTGATTACGGACTCCACCTCCGCGTGGAATTAGCGAGTCGACTTACACCGGCGATATATTAACCATAATCGCATTCATAAATGCAACAGTTGCAGCTACAACGATCGGGCCGCTTGTAATGGCGCTCGCAAATCAGATCGGCCCTCCGGTTCACCGTAAAGTACGCCCACGCGAGAGCAATCCAAGCTCGACGACAAGCGAGATGAAGCAGCAGCAGCAGCAGCAACAGCAGCGGCAGCACCTGAAGCCTTTTGATGAGTCGCGATGCCACCTCAAAGAGATAGAGAGGACCTGTTACGAAAGGCAGAAGCTCTTGGAATTCTCTTAAATTGGAGAATTCCATTTGCGAAGAAAAGGGATGCTCGATAGGAGGTGTTCGGTAGGTTCAAAGGTGAAAAGAGGATCGGGAAAAATCGTGGAAGGAAGAGGAACGAAGAAACGAACGAAAGAACGAACGAACGAAGCGAGTTATTAACGAGAGACGAGAGGAAAGAAGACGAGCTCGAGTCTAGCCTTCCGTCCCTCCTCGCAGGAGCGTACGAATGCTCGACGAAGGCTTGGAAATTAATGGAGGTTCATTGAGGTAGTCCCTGCAAAGAGCGACTGGCTGTACGGACCCTCGACACGAATCCATCCTTCCTGTACAACGCGAAGACACTCAGTCTCCGGCTCTTCTGAGAGTGCTTCGGTGCAACGACGCAAACATTGACATTGTCACGAGCTGTACCACTCTTCCTATCTCTCTTCTCCTTTCGTCCTTTTCTATCTTTTCTTTCTTTCTTTCTTTCTCTATCTTCCTACCCCTTGGGAAAGTGCTCGCAAGCCTGAAGTATAACCGAGTAGAAGAAGACGAAGAACGAAGAACGAACGAACGAACGAAAACGAAAAAGACCACGAGAGAGTGTTTGCACACTCTCAATGACTGAACTAATAGAAACGAGAAGGTACGATCCTTCGATGCCACGTTTTCTAAAGAGGAATTCCAGGTGTCGGTAAGAGGGAGCTCTTTTCGATTTTCAAAGATCTGAGAATAGGAGAAGGTCGCATTCTCTGTATTTTTCTTCTTCTTCTCATTTTCCGTTCCTTTTCTCCTCTCTCTCTCTCTCACACACACTCTCCCTCTCTCTTTCTCTTTCTTCCTCCTTTCGAGATCCGGGTAGATCGGAAAAAGGTAAATTGGAAGGCAAGGAGGAAAGAAGCGGAAGAAGAAAACGCGCCGAAGGAGAAATGATCGAATTCGTCCGTCGATATAACGCGTGACTCGTTTCTTCTACCCAGCAAGGAATTCGCCGAAACGGAAAGAAAATCTCAGCCACACTCTCGAAGGCGATTCCTTATGTAGCTTGCGAGCGCGGAAAGGTAAATTGTCTCCTATGTACACATCGTTCGAGAATGTAGGCGCAGATGGTGAGACGGTTCGAAGGATTCGTAGCTTTGTGAAAAACGACGTTTCTTCGATGTATAAGAAAAAGAAGGACGAAAACGAAGAAGGAAAAAAAGGAAAGTTCCTCTCGAGAGGAAAGCGAAATCATCCCTTCGGAAACGTCAAGACCAAAATCGGAGAGGCACTCTGTCCTCCTTCGCGAGAATACGAAACCCTTCGTGCTTGAGAGCCACCCGTCAAACTTGGAAACGATTGTCCCTGTGACAAGGCACGATATAAATTCATCCCTTTCTTATCCCACAAAAAAGCGGATCGTTGCAGTAAAGCTCCCGAAAAGCGTACGTTTTTGAAGCTTCAAATTCGTCGTAAAAAGGGTGGACTCTCGAGCGAAACACGCGAGCTTCCAACCTCGTAAAAGCTGCACTCGTAAAAAAAAGATACGTAGCCACGACGCTAAATGGAAAATTCGAGGAGCGACACACGCGCTGGATAAAGCAACGGATTTAGGATTTACGAAGGATACAACAAATCGAATGCCATTAGCGAGCTCGACCTGCCGATGGCAGCAAAGCAAGACGAGCCTACAATGGACCCGCCTAAAACACAATCTATGTAAGATGGACGTCACGTGAATGGTTACGACGCCCGAGGGAGAAGGCTGCGAGCGAGTGTCTCTTAATATCACGGAAATTAAAGATTTCTTCTCGCAGAACGGGGCAGCAGCCATTACCGGTGGCACCATGCACGAACAATGAACACAATGTCCTCCTTCTCGTCTCGCTGTTGGACCCCACTTTTACACGGGGAGAAGGGACGAAAGGAAAGGTGGGGTGGTAACGCGTTATCTCGGGCCTGCAGATGATGCGAGGGTGAAACCCGACCACGTGCCGATCCCGTGGGACCGGTCGGAGCTCGTAATATTTCAAGCATAAAAGTTTGAATATCGTGTCCTGATCTCTCTCTCTCTCTCTCTCTCTCTCTCTCATTCTATACCAGTAAACTGTCTATATATACCACGAACTACTTTCAAGCTACGTAAGGGAACGCGAGTACTACGAGTATATGGTGTATGAGTAGCGAGTAGAGAGGGAAGGAAAATATGAAAGATGAAAAGAGAGAGAGAGAGAGAGGGAGAGAGAAAAGAGAATCTTCGCTTAGAAGGGTGAGGATTTGCCGAGCTCGCGTGGAGAGACGACGACACTGGGGTGAATTTATAGGATGGCAACGGCGGCGCATGGCTGTAGCCGGACTTTATGGCATCTACAACATCACGGGATTTTTAAGTACTACGCTCTCCTCTAGGCGCGTCCCCGGTCTCCTATGTGTCTGCCACATAAACGGCATATGGAATGTGTGGAGTACGTTGCGGCTAATGAACGCGAGAACATAGAGGAGTATGTAGTACCTTGTCACGATCGCTCGTTCCCAGCTGGTATCACTGATGTTTTCGATATCCGTGGATACGTGTAGTGTATGACGTGAGTTAACCGGAACGTAGATCGCTCGGTAGAGCAAGGAAAAAAGGGATAAAAGGGAATCGAGATCGAAAGGTGTAGTACCAGTCGGTATGGAAAAGAGGATTATTCTCTC
>JAIFRP010004407.1:276164-293591 GCA_032403825.1 Odynerus spinipes
TTTCTTTTAAAAATACATCTTTTTATATAATCTAATGTATAATGCAGCGATCGAAAAATAATCGACTATCGTAGATGAATATTAAAAACGTATAAAATTATATTCCCGATACCTACGAATCTCGTAAACGATGTTAGCCGAAATAGAAGGAATACCATCACGCGTGCTATTATTATTGCTTGTATAATTAATTATAAAAAAATCTTCCGTTCAACGACGACGCGTTTAAATGATAAAACGATCTACACGTAAGAAAAATAATCGTAACGAATCCGAGACTCGCCATTTACGGTAATCAACGGTGAGAAGGAAACAGAACGACGTTCGTGAACCGACATAATTTTTCGAGGTGCCTCGAAAAAAGTGTAATAATTCACGAATGATCTACGAGTCCTCGCAACTGTAATACGGATAAGGTATCGCGAATAGACGAGCTCGCGCGCGCGCGCAAGAGTTCGGTCGAAAAGTTAACGCTATTAAAAGTTTCTTGCAACGGCACGATGGCGTGTGGCCGACACAGGAAGGACGTGAAGGCATTATCGCTAGAGTTCGAGACAATTAAACGTCGTCATCGTCGCAGTGGCAGGTTATTTTCGGATACGTAGAAGCGAATTTATTATCCTCTGCCCAGGACGATGGCTCCGATCGTAAATATTTCAGGACAACGAGGAAGAGAGTTTCGCTCGCGCATGGTTGGAGGTCTACGATCGGAGTTGCTCGTAACGCACGCTCACGAGTACTAGGCGAAAATGGTTCTAACCACGTAACAAAACATCTTCACAGACAATAATTACGAGGGACGCGGAGCAACGCTTTATTTTAGTTATTATTTGCAATTAGCAATGGCAGGTCGTTCACTCCTCGATCGCCGAACATCTTGGTGCGAGGCGACCTCGCTTACTTCCCGTCCGGTATCGTAGCTTTCTAAGGACATAGAAGAGAGAGAGAGAGAGAGAGAGAGAGAGAGAGAGAGAAAGAGAGAGAGAGGAGGGAGAAGAAGAGAGCACATTAGCGCTAGCCTGGAAATAGATTCTGTCACTTCGAAGGAAAATCTCTCGACCGATGATCGAATTGATTTGAAAATATTAAAGAGAGCGTCTTACTTTAGAACGATAATAATTAATCGATAAATCACAGTGATTACTGAAAATAAAAATCTCTTTTTTATTTTACAACAAATCGTACGATTTTTATCAAATTTTCGGCAGGACGTCACACGAGAATCGTTAAAATCTCCGAAACTTTAATAAATAATAATACTCTAATTAAAATACTGTACTATTAAGTAAGCAGATAAGTACATATTACGTGATAGAAACCGTCTTCGTATTTACTTGCTCTACGCATGGGACGTGCGTAAGAAGCGCGACGATGACTCTTCTCTATCCCGTCGTGCAAATTGTTCGACGTCGTCCAATAATCGATTTTTCTACTTCGTAGCCGTATGCTTTTTGTCCGCTGATAAATTCGGCTGTCGACCGCAAGAAGACGTATATTTTCACGGTCCCGGCTTTCTCCGCTCCTTTTTCTCTACCTCGGCCGTGGCCTTTTTCTCTCTTGCCGCTGCCTGCCCTTTCACCACTTCCCCTTAAGATCGTGCAAGCGCCGTGAATCCCACGGGAGGGTAATCTATTGCTTTCGGAAGGGAGTCGAAAGGAATAATGAGGATACGGAAGACTCAGTAGACCGGATAAAATTTAGATTATCCTTATTGACTTTTCGGAGCGTATGTCAATATAAGAGACTACCGCTCCGATAGTCTCAACATTTCTAGCATTTATAAAATCAACGCACGGAACTCGATTTTAGCGTACTTTTTCGTCGTTAGATCGAGGGATCGAAAGAAGCGAGAATTCGATTAAGTATAACGATTGAAATTAAACGCACGCACACGGGTAAGCGTAACGCTATATAACGATAAGATCGATAAGGAAATATCGGACTAGTATGAATTAGAAGGAAGTCGGTAATTAGACGAGACGAGATCAAGGCGACGATCGGTCGCTCGGGATCCGGCATGAGAAAGAAGAAGCAACGCGATACCCGAGGTCGAGGAGAGGCCTAATTAAATTTTTGCGAAGATCCAGGAAAGATCTACTTAATTATCGCATATAAATTCGTAGAGCCCAATTAGGCATTCGTTAATGGGAACCAACCCTCCCGTCGGGAGATTAAACAACTACTTCAGCGTTCGTTTAGTTGTAGCTCGAACTAGGATGATGAGATAGAGAGAGAGAGATAGAAAGAGAGAGATAGAAAGAGAGAGATAGAAAGAGAGAGATAGAAAGAGAGAAAAAAGTAAAAGAGAGAGGAAAGGGAGTGGGTAGAGAGAAGAAAAGAGACCATTTCGTTACACCTAAATGAATGAATTACGTCGAGTCATGGAGGTCGGAAGAGGACGTCGTGGTAGAATTGGCTTGGATTTTAAGATAATTATAAAATTTGATATAAATTCGCTGAAGCATTATCGAACCAAGTTCCACTATTTTTAACTCCCCTTTATTAATCTCTCTCTCTCTCTATCTTTTCCATCGTTTCTTATCTTACTTCCTTCGAAAGTTCTTGTAACCGTGAACGCAGTAGCCGTGTTAATCAATAATTAAAATCTATGCGATTGAAATAAAGTAAAGGTTCATTTGCGTGTTCGGTAAAACGCGAAATAAACGTTTTAGACATTAGGAATAGTAACGAAAGGAAGGAAGAAAAAGCAGAAGCGTATTACGAAAAAAAGATAGATATACGTCTCGTAAGTATCCTAAAGCTTGAATATCCTGTATACGAAGCGAGTTTAATTGGTATAATAAACCTTTAAAGAGAAGTCTCGGGTGGAGGAACGAATAGCGTGCGAAGAGGTCGTTGGAGCCGTGTTCTTCGTGTCTGTGACGGTATCTTGGCAGCTGTCTGTACTAATACCTAACACGGGTATACTCTACCTGTACAGAGGCTTAGCGAATCAGCGATCCCGATAATATCGACGATATCGATAGCGATTCGAATAAACTAAGAAGTACGAGCAGGCTCGAGAAGGGAACACAGAATGTGTTTACGATCATTGCGATCGACGTACCAAGAGATTATCGAGTATGATCTCGAAGGAAGATCATCGTTCGGAGATTTTTATTACTTCCGATCTCATTCTCTATACCGTGGAAATAAAGCAAAACTATTCTAATTTACGAACTCTGTGGGTAGGAAGAAATCGAAGAAAGACATGTAACTTTTATATTAAATTGGAGTGGGGGAAATGGTTGAAAAATTTGTCAAATGATGATTTTTTAAATAATGAAAAATTTGCAAAAGTAAAACTATTCTAATTGGCGAATTCTGTGGGTATGAAAAAATCGGAGAAAGACACGTAATTTTTATGTTAAATTGGAGGGAAAAAAGATTGAAAACATTGTTCAAACGATGCAAACTTTGACTACGTGCTCGAATAAAAGTTTTACTACCAAGATACTTTTCTGAGATTCGTGTTAAACGAAAAGGGCCAAGAAATTGCATCTGCCTCTCGGCTCTTTGTAATTTTTCCCCGTTTGCTGCTGGAACACTTCCAAAGATTTCACGGGAGAAATAAATGCTCTCTCTCTCTCTCTCTCTCTCTCTCTCTCTCTCTCTCCTTCTCTCGGAACAGGAGGAACGCGTGGACGAGGAAGAGGACAAAATCGATCGGCACGAGTGTGTCGCAAATAAAAAGTAGAGAAAAAGAGAGTAAGAGGGAGAGTGGAGAGAAGGAGGAAGAAATTGCTTCTCTCATCGTGGCCGTCCTTCGTCGTCGTATCAGAGAGTTTCGTTACCGTTAGCTCGGCCCTTGCGATTGCGCCGGAGGAATTCATTTCGTTCTTTTTCCTCGCCCCCCTCGTGAATCGCGCCCGGTCACCTTCGCCGTTCAACCGCGACGGCGGAGAAACCCGTTCGATGGTTTAACAGCAAAACGCGTGCGACGGATATTCCGGACGAGATACGCCGAATCGACGAAAGCCAGTCGGTTGCTGCTGCTACTTTACTCTCTTCCTTTTTCGAACGCGACGAAACGAAGAATGATTAGAGAACACGAGGAACGTGTCAGATCATTTTTTTTCGATGTAAAATTCTTCTCTTTCGAACGTCGATAAAAATCGTTAATCTTTATACAGTAGAACATCCCGTATCCGAATTAATGGGCAGACAATAGTGTTCGGATACTGAAATTTTCGAACATGAGAATAATCATTTTTTTGATATTAAATTTCATTTATTTGAATACTAACGAAGCAAGTTTTGTAATTTGTGTTTTTTAACGCATTGTACGCTAGCTAAATATCGAACGCTGAAAATGTGAGTGCCTGTTTTTTACGAGGTACCGCCATTAGAAAGAGAATACATTTTTATAATTATACGTTTTTTTGTAAAAGATATACCATATTTTTACCGTTTTCTCGTCATATCCACCTTAACAAAAATCGAACATCCCTCAAAACTGAACTTATTAATTTATGAATACAGCAAAAAATACGATGTTTTATTTCATTGGATACGGGAGACTCTACAGTATTCGATATTTGATATCGTTTTTAATCAAACTCGAAAGAATGTATTCCTAAATAATCCCAATTTAGTTGTAACTCCAGATTATTATCTCGACTCGTAAAATGTTTCCTCAACGTAGAGACAAATACAGCTTGCTAAATTGTGCGATTAAACGTTACGGTATCGCGATGAATGATCGAGTCGATAGTAGGTAAGATCGGCGATTAGAGAAGTCACGCTCGCTGGCTTTGACACGGCGCTGTCCTCTCCATTATTAATCGACACGAAGAAACCCGTAATCGACGCCACGCCTCTTCCAGGTTTATCGATTCGACGTTCGTTGTTCCGAAACGGACAAATGTTCGTCCTTGTAATGATACTACTCGAGAAATACGGAGAGAAAGAGAGACGGAGAGAAGCAAAATCAATCGCGAACGACGATTGTTTATAGCCGTAAACGGTGACTCTGGGTTTGTTAAGTTCGATCTATATTCCAACGAGAATCCGTTAGAGAATTACTTGGCAAGAAATTCAATACATTTTTTATCGGCACACGCATACGAGCCCGATGCCTTCCTTTTTTACTCTTCTCTTTTTCGGGCGACCGAACTGTACGTTCGTGTACAACTCGCTCATCTTAATTATTTGTTAACGGCAAATCCCGATTCTTTCGTCCCGTCCTAACGGTAACGCGATGAAAACGAGAAAACGAAGTCACGAAGGTTTATTAATCGAATTTGTTGTTAATTGTGCACGGTTACGACGAAGTAATACATTACGAAGCCTATTATTGTTTTATTTTATATATCGTAGACTTACTGCAAAAAGCTGTTAAGTCCACGTTAGTAATTTTGTTTTGTTTAAAAAATATGTATTATATATTAGTTGGTTATCTGTGTGCATATTACATATTTTTATAATAACGTTGTTCCATACATTAGAAAAAAATAAAAACAAATACTTCCATAAACGGTTTTTAGGACTTGTAGAGTTTTTACAGTTAAGCCCACGATATCTATATAATTTTATTAATAAAGTTTAATACGAGAATACTTTCAACTTAATTATCAATTACTTCATTAGGTGAATACGCACATAAAATGACAAGCGTTTTTACGCGATATTAGAAGTACTAATGTCCACAGCTCGGAAAAATATTTTATCTGGTCAATTACTCGGTTTTTTTCGTTCGTTTTTGCTCGAGGAAAAGGAAAATACGATTTTAATCGGCACGCACAACACGTTTTGCTTTCTTTCCCTTATAAACCACCCTTTCATGCCTTCTCTCTCTCTCTCTCTCTCTCTCATACGTAACGCACATGGCGTATTATACGCGGCGACTGCTGCTCAAAATGCGAATTTGATTATTCGCTCTCAGTCTGTAGCGTGAAAAAAAAAGATTGGACAAAAAGTCGGTGTGCGTAATAGAGGCGACGAGAGATTGCGCGAGCCCGAAAAAGAGGTAGAGAGACAGACGGCCAGATAGAGATAAAGAGAAGAGAGAGAGAGAGAGAGAGAGAGAGAGAGAGAGAGAAAGTGTGTGTGTGTGTGTGTGTTCGGACAGAAAATAATTTCAAGCTGAATTAAAAGCGAGAACGAGGAGAAAGAAGAAGAAGAAGAAGAAGAAGAAGAAGAAACAGAAGAAGAAGAAGAAGAAGAAGTTAGGAAACCGTTAATTCGGCAGATGAGCATATCATTTCCTGTATGTATGTACTTACTTCGTTTCTTTTCAAACGCTTCCCAACAATTCTAACATCACGATATATTCTCTAACAACCTCCAAGTATTAGTTATGTATTCGAAATTATAGGTTTCCAAGTATTTATGCTCATTCTGATTTCATTCAATCCACTTCCGGAATCGTAACGCAGCTACAAGAATATAACCTAAATACCCCTAGTAACTAGTATCTTTCCTCTTTCTGGTAAAACTAAAAAAGAAAAAAAAGAGAAAAAAGGACTAAGTCGTTAAGTAATTCGGGTTAAAATTTCGTACGAATTTAATCCCGTCCTTGAACGGGCGAGAGAACGGTACATGTGCTCGGATGCGAAACTAGCCGCGTACGTAAATTTCGACCCTTACTGCGTTTTGACCCTCGTAACGAAAAAGAGGCGAAGCGTGGCGCGTGCTCTTATTAAAGCGAAATTAAAGAATCGTTCAACGGTTTCGGCCGGTCGACAAAAGCCGGTTCCGACCTTGTCCTTGCTACATACACTACGAGCACGTAGACAATACGCGGACTCTTTTCCTTCCTTCTTCTTCTTCTTCTTCTTCTCTTTCTTCCCTTCCCTTTTTTTAAATCCGTTCCGTCGATTAATTAACCGCACGGGATAACGTGCCACGCCTTTCGCGCAAAAGCCACCGTGCAGAACGTAATTCTACGTGTAGTCGCTGGCTGACTACTGGCTTAAGTAAGTAAGCCAGAGTGCAGAGATCAGCGAGCACGGAGACCGCTGTGTTAAGTCATTGTTGACGATGGAAACTGGTTACGGACCGGGTCACGCTGCTTCTGGCAATGATCTAGATATTAAAAACAGGTTCAGTCGCTCGACGAGACTACGACGAAAAATTGAACGGTCGGTGATCCGCCACTGAGGGATCGTTACGAATGACACGAATTTTGCGTGCAACTCGGGATGGAACGGTCGCGTCTGGCGTAAGATCTATTCCGCATGTTATACATCACTCGAATATGAGACAAGATTAAGGTTTAGCGATAACCTTGCAACTTTTTCTTTGTCCTCGCGTGGAGAATTTTCTATTATATATTCTTTTTATCGTCTACGTATTATTAAAATTATTAAGTAAAATTTTTTTAATTTTAATAAAACACAGATGTGACCACATTGATTTATATTATATACAATATTTTAATTATAACAGAAATTGCCTCGTGAATAATCAAAAGTCTTTTTACACTACGTATTTTTACAATTATCAAATAGAATTTAAAGATTTCAATAAAACAAGAATTCAATAAGACGTAATCATAGTGATCTATATTATATAAAACATTGTAATAATAATAAAAAATTATCTTACGGTTAACCAAAAAAAGGAAAACAAAAAACAAGAACACTTCTTGTAAAAAGGGTCACAAAATGTTGCGACAAGAGGAACGAGCAACGATAAAAAGGTGTACCCTGTCGAACGAGAGCCTCTCCTCGACAAACGAACCGATACCGTGCCACAGTATTTATTCCAGGACGACAGGACGTGGCAAATTCGAAAGCATTAACCTCCCGAAAACTTTATGTCGCCATGCTCTTTATCCCTCGCGTAGTGGTCTCGTTGTACTGATAAAACTACCGGAATAAAATTCGCCGGCTACGAAAGGGGAGCGTTTCAATTTATCTTTCGCGAACAAACGAGACCGCTTGTTGTTCGATATACAAGCGAAGACAACGTTTTTATACGGATCATAAAATTCCTATTGCAGGGAACAATACATAATTGTTAGGTTGTAACATAAATAAGTTCGGTTGTAAAAATGAACATATGCTAGTTTTAAAAATTCTATTTGGGCGGTATTCACACATTAAATGCCATGGGGGTCACCGATGACCCTCGTTAAATTTTACAGATTGCATTTGAATCGTTTATATATGTATTATTATTGTTATTTACGGAATGTACTTAACAATGCTAGTACTGCAAGGTTCAATACAAAAGATGTGATAATGATTTTTCCGTATCTCCATTTTGAAAAATATTGTAAATAAAATTAGAAGACATTCGAGTTTGGAAAAAATCGATATGGCGCTAAACGTGTTAACAAATTGTCTTTAAACCGAGAAACAGTCATAAATAAAAATGGAGATTAAATAATTGATTGAGTATAATTCTTTAATTTGTTAATAAATATCACAATTATTAAAAATAGCCGAACTTGTTTATGTTACAATCCACTACCTTCATGTCTCGAAATCTATGAAGAAGAAGAAACATAAAAAAAGAAGGACTGGATCTAAGGGAAGGGAGAAAAATCATCGGATGAAACGACGAAGACGAAGGGGACGTAGTACGTCGAGAGAGAAACCCTTTTCGCCGGAGGCAGGAGAAGACTCGATAATAAATATGCAAAAAGGAGGAGCATCGATGTCATAAATAAAAACGGCGGGCTCGCGTGCGCGGCCAGCGTGGACCGCCTGGAGAAAGAAGGACGAACTTCGAGCTCGCGTTGTAATAAAAGGACGAGCGGTTACGCGAGAAAGAAGGGTATAAGGTATAGGATGGAGCATGAGCTGGAAAGAATTTCTTTTTACTTTCTTTCTTCCGTTCTCTGTTTCTCTCTTTTCTTTTCTCTCGAGAGGAGAAATAAAAAATGGGAAGAGTCTCCGTAATCTCTTGATTTAGTTCGACTTAGGCCCACGAGAGAACGTGTTTCGTGGGAAGTACTTTGTCGGCCTCGTTGTCGAAGCTGCCAAGAAGAAAAAGAAGAAGACAAAGAAGACGAAGAAGAACATGCTGTGAAAGACACGAAGGAGAGATATCGCAAGTAGCGAATCACCGAGCCGCGATATCGACTTGACGTCTCTATTTATAGAAAGTTCGACGGAGCGAAAGCTAAATTTGGAAGTGTCGACTCTCGTACCCTCTTCGAAGAGCGGGTCAAGCGCCTTCGAACGGTCGGATGTGAAAGAGAGAGAGAGAGAAAGAAGGGGGAGAGAGAGAGGAGTACCTGCAAGAGGATACGCAAAAGGAAAGACAGGCTGAGATCGGCGAAAACGAGCTCCGCTCTTCTTCGAAAACGAAAACCGATACTCTCGCAACGCGTGATTTTGATGGTTTTAATGAAACGACGGCTTCGTACATATCTCACAACTCAAACAAATTTCCTATAATCTTTTTACCGATGCATAAGTCGTTCCACTTTAGAGCAACTACTTATTACTGCGTGGGAACCGTCCAAGAAAAATCTTTTCTTCGAGAACAGGAAGAATTCTTTGGAGGGCTCGCGCATCGCGTATTTAAATGGCTTTGGGCGATAAAGGTCGAAGGAGGTGGGTTAAAAAAAGGGCAAGAAGAAGAACAAGAGGAGTAAGAGGAGGAAGAAGGTAGGGGGACGAATCTCGGAGGAGGCGCAAAGTAAATTCTTTACGAGGAAACGAATTCAACGTTCTTCCATTATCCTGCGGGTGCAAGAAAGAAAAGAAGAAAAAAGAAAAAAAAACAGAAAAGAAAAGAAAGAGAGGGCGATATCACTGTATAAATTTCACCCTCGTTTCATTCCATTTTATATTTTAAAGCCGACTCGTGAGAAAGTAAAAACGAAAAGGCGAAAGAGGAACAGGGAAGGGACACAGAGAGAATACTCGAGCACGCGTTCCTACCATTGAAATAGTTTTCGGTACCGATAAATTCCAAAAGAGCCACACGCTCGCTACCCCTCCTTCCGAGAGTGCAACGCGCGTATAACCCTCGATGCGATACTTTGCACTTTCGAATGCGACTACTACTACCTCGACGCGTTGTCCTCGTAATTTCTTGCCTACGTAACTTTATGCCGTGCCTGCTCTTTCTCGGTGCACCATCGGGGAGTGGAAGAGGGAAAAACAACGAGAGAAATCCGGGCAATTTTTTGCCCTTTATAACACCCGTTTTTCTAGCCGTGTATATTTATTGAGTTTCTTTTTTTACTATTTATTCCTACGATGCACCGCGTAGAGAGACAAGGAAAGAAATCGTTTTTTTTCCTCTATAGAATCTATAGAACTTTATATTCTATATAATATAAAATATTTATGATATAGTTTATTAATAAATATAACGAATAAAATAAATTATATAATATACTATATTATTATATTATTCTATGGAATATAAAGAATTTTTCTATAGATTTCTATGAAATAGCATTAGCTAGAGAAAAAGAAAAGAATAGAAGTTTCGATAAAAATCAAGTTCCAGAAAAAAAAAATATCAAAAGACAAATCACGATAGAAAATTTCAATGCACTAGAGTAGAAAGATACGATAAGAGGTATAGAATCGAGATTTGCAGCGATCTATCACGGATCGTTTTTCTTGATCGCCGGAGGAGCCGGTCGATCGCGTGCTACCTTCTTAACACTCACCTGGACTCTTTGCCGGTGACGATCCTGCTTCCGTTGCTTCCTTTCCAGCTCCTCCTTTCGTTCGATCAGCGACCTTATCTCTCCGAAAGCCATAGGTGCCCCGTTGTCGTCGAGTACGTCACTATTCGATGGCAATCTCTTCATCGTGGAAACTGGCTCATCCTCGTCCTCGCTATAGCTTTCCACTAGCAACTCTGAATCGCTCTGCGAAAGAAAATTCGACAAAAATTGAAATTTGATGGAAATTTTGATTTTCGAACTATCGCTCGTTTAAACGTAATTCAATTTCGAGATACTAAGATTGGATATATTAATAATGATTTTGTGATTATATACGAGCCGTTCAGAGGAAAAGTGGTCTAACTGCCTTAAAGTAAATATTTAGAAAATTAATGTTTTGCATCTGAGCGAATTAAAAAATCACAGTAATGTTTTTTTAAAGGTTTATATATACAGTAGAACACCGATTATTCGATCTAATTGGGAGACAAACTTGTTCGGATAAGTGGTTTTTCGGATAATCGGTCTGAAGGAAACAAATTTGTAAATATGTTGCGAATCGACTAGAAATGAAACAGTTTTCGAATATAGATGCTTTTTATGCGAAAGAATATATAGAAAATAAACAAAATGATGTACAAAAAATAAATTAAATATTCTTGGATTCTATCGAGTACGTGGATAATCGGATATAGTAATATTCGGATAATCGAAACTCAGATACTCGACGTTTCGTATAATCGGCGTTCGGATAATTGATGTTCTACTGTATTTCTAATAAGCCTATATTGAGATTTCACACGATAACCATTTGCAATGATTACGCCCGTTTAATTAGATTAAAATTAAAAAATAAAAATAAAAATTTCTGATTTATACTACTTTTCCTCTGAGCGGCTCATATACAGGTGATTTCGATTAGCGATAAAAATAGAATCGATTAGATTAATAACCCAAATAATGAATTCAAGATGATATCCAATCAATATTGCCATTATCCAATTATTTCCTCTAATAAATTAATCAAGATTTACCTGCTCGGGCGGTGAACTCGGCGAACTGGTACTGGATGCTTCCACCACGGAGACGTATTCGCTCATACCAGTCTCGTTCTTTTGCAGCTTCAACACCGGTGTCTCCAGTCCGCAGAGAAATACTTGACCGAAGAAGAGCACCTTGCTTATCCTTAGACAGACTTGAGCGATATCCTGAAAGGTATCGGTAGGTTACACTAAGCCGAACGAGCGAGAGAAAGAAAGAAAGACAGAGAGAGAGAGAATCGATCGGATAAGAGTCTCGCGTCTCGATCGAGTAATCGATACAGCCGATAAACCTATGGTTCGCGTTAATCGATCGGACATATATGTAGGTATACCTACTAGTTCGCACTTTATGGCTTTAATCAAGTTTATAGGGTGCGTATACTGGGCAGTTTATATTGTAATGATCGCGGACATTTGCATCCTATGTTATTATATTATCTCTCCGTGGGAAATGAATAAAAAATCGAGATCAAGATCAGAGACTCACCATATCTTCCGTCTTTTCCACGTAACAAGGATCCTGAGGGTTCGACATCAGTGGCGTAAATCCTGCCAACGTCGTATCCTCCGGCAGTTTTACCAGCTCGAGCTCTGGAAAATACGAGACACGAAAGAAATTCCGGTTAATAACGCTATATCATTTTCGCGATTCACGTTTCGCTCACATCTGAATTACTGAAAATCATTAATCTTCTCTCGACTATAATCGACTATACCCGCTTTATACAAACGAGCCGGCGCTATTTTCCATCGCATATTCTTCCTCTCCTTTTTCCCGTCCCACGAGAATCTCGTGCAATTAGTCGCGACATGTAGGTACTCGCTATGCGCAAGCATCCCGCATAATTCGACGGGATTAAGATCATAAAGACGGCATAATTAAGAAGGAAACCGGTGCATCCTTTATTTTTTATGAAATGCATTAAAGAAATGTGATCGGAGGATGCTCGGTCCTAAGCTTCTACCATTTTTTAATGCAGATCAATAAATGACTTCGATTCGAGTATTCTCGTTAACAAATTGCACGCTAGCTAATATATACTTTTATCATTGATTTATGCATTTATTTATTAAACGGGTAACAGTATTTATTAATATACAAATATATGCGGTTATTCGGTAAAGTGAACAAAGTTATAAACGAAAATTATTAAAAATTATATTACAAAGCTCGTTAACTTGAAATCTTCGTTAGGATACAGTCAAAAAAGAATCCCTGATCAAGTGGTAGGCTGAAAATGTCGCCATCGAGCGAAGTCGGCGTGCAATGTGTTAAAGAGCCACGAATCGTAATTATTTCATACTTCTTCGACGCTATCATCCAAATCATTAACATTTTAACATGGCTCCCTATGTCGCGCGTTAACAGTTGGGATTGTTTCTATCGCTCGAATAAGTATTCGCACGTTTCAAAAAGGCAACGGGTTTCGTCGGCGTTGCGATAGAGTGCGAAACAATTTATCGTCGATAAAGTACGCGCGCGCCCAGTGTAGTGGAGAGAAGATGAGAGAAAAGAGAGAGAAAGAGAGAAAGAGAGAGAACTTGAAGCGGGAGTCTACCTCCTACATCTGCCGTCGACGTAAAAACGCAATTACGCTGTGGAATTTATTGTTAAACGGTGACCGTTAAGTGGATAATGTAAAGCCGTATTCATCTTTCTCTCTTTAAATATCGAATGCTCCCCCCCTCTCTCTCTTTCTCCCTCTTCCTCATTGAAGTCATCGTGTAGAGTGGCCGAAGGCGAGGACGAAAAAGTGTTGTAGAAAAGGGAAGAAAGAAAGAAAGAAAGAAAGAAAGAAAGGAAGGAAGAAGGGAAGAAGAGATCCCACTCTTTCGATCCTCGCGATACATTCCTCTCGACTTGGTACGTGGCCCGCCCAACTCAGAGTCAGCGATCGGCCTCTTGTACCTTTTGTCCAATTTATCCATTGTGCCTCGGGTGTAACGTGCAGGTAAAAGAAAAAGAAAGAGGAAGAAAGAAAAAAATAAAGAGAGAGAGAGAGAGACGATAAGCCAGGCAACAAATTGGCATTACGGCACACGTTGCTGGATATACCGTTATTGTCTCGGCTCTTTTTCACAAATCGTATTGCTTCTTACGAGCTGCTGCTAGCTACTCGACGGAATCGTATTTCGATGGGCAAGAATCTACTATAAAGTAACCGTTCGACGACGATAAAGTGCGAGAATAAAAAACTAAACGAGCTCGCGCGGAGAGCGTACAGTAGTCGAGGACCGTTTCTAGTCAGCCATTATAGACTAACGTACGTAGTATATGTACATAACGTTCGGTATTACCGAAGCGGCACACGCGACGACACGACATATTCACGATGATGACGTGCGCGCTTCGGCCGCGGCCAGGACACGCTCGACTTCCAGGTAAGTGTACCGCGTGCAAGGACGCGAGCTATGAAACTAGAACGCAGGTTTTCAACTATCCGGATTCGTTCCGTAGAACCCGCTTTGGTGGTCGTATAAATTAGTAAGAACGGAATATTGGAGCAGGATAGTAATTAATTGTTTTTGGGGATTACTTCAGTTATTAATCGATAAACATGATCGGAATGATCAGTAACTAAATATGAAATTCAATTAATGTATATAATATATACGATTATTCGTTTATACCGTTAATTAAACTGAATCGATAATGAAGACAATTAGATATAAATATTTATATGCATTTAACGATAGTTTTATATGTAGACAATTAATGTATACCTATTTCTATTACAATAATCAAAATTGCGTTAAACTCGCAGCAATATACCTATTTCTATTACAATAATCAAAATTGCGTTAAACTCGCAGCAACAGTATGCGAAGTCAACTTACTCCCGTATCGAATCTCGCGTCTAGGTCGCGTCTCGTCCGAGTTCGAGTCTATCGAACCGTTTCTTCAAGTTCTTCGTTGAAGAACGGAAGCGACGAAGCGAATCGGAGTTCTCGTTTTCTGCGTTGGATCCGTACGATCATCGATCAGAACGTGTACTCGCGATAGCCGCTTATTAAGCAACAATCGATCCTTTGCCATCCGCGTTCTTCTATCTTCGATGTGTAGAGAGAAAGAAAAAGAGAAAAGGACGAAGAGAGGGCAAGAGAGAGAGAGAGAGAGAGAGAGAGAGAGCTATGGAAAACTGCACTCCGATAAAATATCGCGCTGGCGTGGCATAATGGATTATCATTGAACGAGTAAATTCATTACCGCGCGTAATATTAATCGATCCGTGTTCCGCTCGTAATTATCATCGGTACCGGCAATTAGTTATTAACCGATAGCTTCGTACCGCTTATCCGGTGAATTTATTATTCTCTTGGCTCTGGGCCAAGCCGTGACAAAGTCTCTCCAAGTTTTTCAGAAATTTATCGAGGTAATTTATTTTAAAACCCTCTGGCACTGTAATTCTTCCAATGAAATTTCACGAATCCTTGGAATTTCACGACTAGAACAGGATCGTGACTAAAATGATCTAATTTTCAATTCTTTTACTACAATTGTATTACAATCATATTATTATGGAGTTATAATTAAGAAGGAAATTTACTATTATCCGGAACCTCCAAATATTTAAATCTACCGAAATCTATTTTGAGTTAACAAATCCCTCATACATCAGAAGTACATTAAAATATAATTGAATCGCTACTAATGTTAATTCGTACGGCACATTTGCTTTCAAGAGAAGAAAGGGAGACAGACTTGACGGCTAAACGTCGACTCGTCGTCGACTTCTCGTGAGATGCTCGCGTGAATGGACTCGGGGGCAATGGGATTTAAGTATTCATAAGATGCATAGAATAAGATAGAAGGAGAGGAGAGAAGAGAAGCAAGGTAGAGATAGTAGAAGCGGTAGCAGTCGGGCGTGGCGCGCCTATGAGACGACGACGGCGGCGGCGAAGGATCATTGGCTGTGGGCTTGTAAACGAGTAGAAGAGAAGAGTATGGCACTGCAGTGGTCACATCGAACGGATTCACCGTTACGCAACCGCCGTTGCTGTTACTGCTGCTGCTGCTGTTGCTGCGAGGGTCAACAGACTACCGGAGACTTTGCCGCTCGAGGATTCAAGTTTTTCGATTAAGCTGGTCCAGCGTGGTCGCGCACGAGCGCAAGAGAAAGAGAAGGAGATAGAAAAAGAATCATTTGGAATGCGACGAATCGTCCGTTATGCGTTTCCTCTGCCCAACTCGACACTTGTCGTAAACCGCGGCTCGTAAAGCGACGAATCATGTTGGGCACATTTGTAATACCAAACTTGTGACCCATATCGCGACTGTGTGCAATTTCATTTCGAGAACATTTTATTTTACGAAGACGCATCAAACCGCGTAAGATAAAAAAGACGACTCTGATAAATTTGCCTTAAAAGAAATTGCCTTAAAAAAAAATGTATGTCTTGTTCCCCTTTGTTACGGTGTTACGCTTTATGAATGAGGATGCAAAATCGCGGCAACAGTTTCGAACGTAACACATTTTTTCTTTTCCCTTAAACTATAACGCATTAGATGATCGTAATTCGTTCGGCTGTTAAATTGACGCGTTCCGATCCGATTTTCTGAAAGCCGCAGACATAGTACGAGCGGTATCGTCGATTACTGTGATTATCCGTCCACTTGTCCCGATCAGCCATCACGGCGAACGTCCTCCGCGCGCGTTAAATCGCGCCGTTATACTAGCTGTTAGAGCGAACAAGATCGCTCGGCGATTACTGTGATCGCTAATCGATCGAATATCGATTGCATCGATCAGACTCGAATGTAGATCGAATTTAAGACGAATAAAATAAATCGCTTATTTAAAAGGAATTTGCTTTTTCACATATGTCTATCGCACACCCGCCAGAAAAGTGTCACGAAACGAAAACAGCTAATGGACGTAAAATAAGAAGGAAAAGAAAGTTATACATTACTTTAAATTAATTTTTTACAGCAACACAATCTAATATGAATTTATATAATGTCCGAGTTTGCTTATTCCGAAGTCTTTTAAAGTACCTTGCAATTTTTTATACAAACCACCCCTTTTTTGATTCGTCATTTTAGTAATTAATTTTTTACTTTTTTAGTAATGAGTATTAACTTGTGACGTGTTTCCTGATCAAAGACAGATATTACTCCAAATAAAAGCACCACTTTTCTTGTGGGTGTGTGATATTTCGTATTTCTTAAAAGCAGGAGCATCTCGGACTTTTGATTCGGGAGATACTTATTTCTAGTTTGGAGCACAAGTAGTAATTAACGATACTCAATACTTCTTAAAAAATGAGTATAGAACTAATTTAAGTGATATATTCTAACGCTATAAAAAGCCTGACGGATAATCTTCCACGGTTTACCGATAATATGTAATTTATCATTAAAGACCGTAAGTTTGCTGCTGGCGATAATAGGAACCAGCATATTCCACCTAAGAATTAATCGATGCGGGTTCTCAAATTCTATCTTCCTCGGTTTATGAACTCTCCTACCTGAGATTCTCTTTTCTTTCATAAAATTTTGCGCGAGAGTCTTATCTAAATATAGAAAATAATAATCTTACCATCTTCACGACCCTCGGCATCCTTTGCCTGTATCAAAACAGTTCTGGTGTAATTAAGTTTATCAAGAAGGTTCACCATCGTGGCTAATCTGCTCCAAGCGTCTCCGGGTGGTCTGCAAAGAAGAAAAAAAGGATTAGAATAAAAAAATCAATCATTGGTCGAGTCTAAGCAAGGACGTTGCTGGAAACGCGTACACTTAATAAGAAGCCGGAAGGATCTAGGGAGATCGAGCAGGTGGCTTCATCTTACTCCCCCCCCCTC
>JAIFRP010004407.1:318786-336454 GCA_032403825.1 Odynerus spinipes
ATTTCATTGTCCAAAACGGATTCCATCCCTGGAATAAATTTCTCTCCCCCCCGCCCCTTCATCCCGATCGGTGCTTACCGTCGTTCTTAAACGATTCCTCGTGCTTAAAGTCCCGTGAGTTAGCGATTTATATACGCTCGCTGTCGCTTCGCTCGGTTAAACTATCGTGGAGAGTGTATCGAGTTGGATGCGTAATGACACGCGTGCCTGAAGTCTAATGAGGTGCAAGTTAACAAATGGCGGTTAGATCGACGTCGTTCGGGGGTACCTTCCACCGTCGTGAAAGACTCATAATAGTTTATCAAGGTGTATGCATGCTATACATCCATGCTCAAAAGTTTGATACACTCGAGAGATCTCGTATAAACTTAAAGTATTAAATCTGTAGCGGAATTTTAGATTAAACGATGAAATAATATAAGTCACTCCGATTTCCTTTCCGTGACGCGCAACGCGAGTACATCTTTCAGATATTCTGGTACTATTGTTATTCTAACTGTTACAGTTGATTACTAAATAATAATAAAAAAACAACAAATCTTCGTTTAATAATTTTTAAGTGAAAGTATACGCGTCTTCTTCCCATCTATCGTACGAGAGATTAGAAAATTGAATCCTACTGATACGTGATCGATACTTGCACTAAAATGATTATAAGAATACAAATTGATTATTAACTAAAAACTGTAAGAAGATCCAAACTTTTGATCCTAAATGTATACGCGATAACGCCACCGACATTATCAATGACCGAATCGCGTCCCTTGCACGAGATAGAAAAAGAGAGATAGAGAGAAATCGACTCTGGCGCCAGAAGAACGCGAATGCTACGTCGAGAATATCCCGCCGCGTTAAACGATCTTTACGAGCGTAGTATACACGTACGCGAGTAGGTATTAAAGGGATCTCCCTTTTATCGTCTCGACGATTCGTGCTCTTCTTCGAAAATTAAACGATATCGGTAGGAAAGAATAATCTCTAGCGATTTGAAGACGCTCTAAATGGTACTTTTCCTCGCGAACGATCGAGCCGATATTAATAATCTCCTCCCGAAGATACGCGGTACGCGCCGATTGCCGAGCGACGTTAGCGATTTATGTAGCGGCGGCCTAACGACGCCATCGTTAATTTGTAAATTGTCGTTTACTCCGCGTCTTGGCAAGACCATCGGTCTTAGCTTGGCGTCGTCGGGAACGAGAAGAGTGCTGAGAGTTAATCGATTGATCATCTCGTTGTTCTACTCTCCACCTTTCGAAAGAAGAACCTTCCTTCGTGTAATTAGGTCCCGCGTCATTTTTTCCGCTAGAAAAGTTAAGTGAAAGTAAGTATGCATCAAGATGAGTTCGATTCAAGGTCGAGACAGGTGGAACACGTACAGGGGGATGCGATATATGAGCACGGTACAATGTAGCGGAGGTACCATACCATGAAGATAAAATATCATTTATGTTGGAGTGCGCGCTAGATCGATAAAATGCTATTTGTCTCTTTTTTGTTTACCCATTCTAAAATAGTAAAGTTATTTTATTAATAAAAACAAAGAAAACAATTTGAGTCCCCATAAACCAGTAATGTAAAAAATAAACGCGAATCTCTATACGGTGAATCTCATCCTGCCGTCAGCACCCTAACCTTAATCTTATTCGTGCTTTGTCCTCTGAAAAGAAGATCCCTCGGCGAGCCATAAAACCAGCGGCATTCGAAGACGGGCAGGTGACATTCGCTAAACAGAAGAGACGAGTTTTAAGGGGAACACGTCCGGCCTGAAGGATGATCGAACAGGCTCGCCGTGTACATCCTGCCTTCGCTGGAAATTCCTGCTACCATATATCGACGCGGGGATACATCAACCCCACACAAACATCGAAGGATGCGTTCGCGAGGCCGTGGTTGCTGTTCGTTCACCCGACCTTCGCAAGGTCACACGGCTTGGATAAAAAGAAGGAAGGCAAAGACACGGAGAAACCTGTGCGTGTATACGTCTATAAGAGAGGGGGGAGGGAGGGAGAGAGAAGAGAAACGAGAGGAAGGAGGATCTAATCAACGCCCAGCGTCATGCTCCAGAGAGCATCACACGGGAAGGTAGAGCGGAAGAGAGAAAGAGAGCTAGAGAAATAAAGAGAGAGAGAAAGAGAGAGAGGGAGAGAGAGAGAGGGAGGGGGCTGTGGAGAATGGAGAAGAGCGAAGGAAAGAGAAAGGTGCAAGAAGAGCATCAGAAGAGCGAGAAAGGTAAAATAGGAAAGAAAAGTGGAGTAAGCTCGAGTAAGCCGGAGGGAGCATAAAATCTAGCGAGTCGATGTTCGCTATAGACGGTTGTCTGTAAAATGCCGAGCATTAAACTTCGATGGCATTTTCGGCTCCATTATCCGCCGATGAGCAACATCTGTCTTATGCTCTACTCTCTTTTTCCACTCTGGAAGTCTCCGTCTATCCTTCGAGTACTTTAAGTGCAGCCCCCCACCCCGTTCGTACTTTCTACTCGCTAAAAACCAAGCGAAGGAAGGAGAGTGCACCGAAGCCATACGACTCGATCAGTCAAAGAGAGGAGTTTACGCCTACTTCTGACTCGCTGCATTTAGCTTACCTTAGCGAGACTAAAATTGATCCCGATGCGAACGGTATATTTATATCCTGTGATCACCCGTCCCACCCCACCTCAGTTAGAGTAATTAACGGCTTGCGCTAGAATGACAAACCATCCAATGACGAGCTAGAAACTTTCAATTCTATCCAATCAATAATGTACTATACTAAACCAATATTAATATTAAATCAATAATGTACTTTGAATTTATAAAATATATGAATCATAAAAGGAAATATGTTGTCTTCTTTATAAAAATTTACACACAGTGGCTAATGGAAATGAAATGCTTCTTTAATCCACAATTTTTCATAATTAAATCGTAACGTAAGGGGTTAAGCGGCTTGATGCCGTATGTTTCTTGAAAAGTTCATTTCCTGGGATCAGCCATTCCCTGATAGTTAGAGTAATTAAGTGGCTCGAAGCCGGATGTTTCTTGAAAAGTTTCGAACGCGATCGTAAATGACGTTCACGTTCTTGAACTCGTGATAGCAGCCGTGGCAAGGACGCGAACGATAATTCGAAGGAATTCTAATCGACGAAGCGGATCTAGATCGCACTTTCCCAGGTACTGTTTCGAGTAACGGATCATCGAGGAATGACGAAACACGAGTTAAGCCTATACGGTAAGTTCGTTAGCTATAGCGACGGTAATAACGTTATAAACGAACGAGATTAGACGGAAGATAGGTAAAATGTTCTTTTCTTAGCTTGAGACTGGAAAAACATTCCATCGGAAGGTTAGAAACTCGCGATGTGGAAAAGCAATGAGATCGTGCTGGATCGAGCGGAGGGGGAAACGGAAGGGAAAAAGCGAGCAGCTCGAAAAGACGTAATCGCGGGCAAAGATGTAATCGCGAAAGGGAGGCGCGTTGCACGAAGAAGAAGAAGGTCGAGAGAAGGTTGCGATTCGAGGGATGCGGGGCTTACGAGATTACGTGTGGTCCGGACAAACCCGTTTTCGCCCATCTTACGCCGATCTGTGTATACCTCTTTCGCTTCATCTCTCTCTCTCTCTCTCTCTCTCTCTCTCTCTCTCTCTCTCTCTTTGAGTTCCTCCTGCGTGTGTCGTTCATGCGTGCACCGCACGCCGAGTTAAAAATAACAGCAGCCGTGGTATTTATAGCGAACCACTGGTGGCGCCAAGTATTATATATATATGCCGGAGAAGCCACTTTCCTCCCTCGTTCTCTCTCTCTCCCTCCCCCCTCTCTCTCTATCCCGTACACGCATACTTACATATACCGATAACGAAACGTAATAACGAATATCGCGCGAGAGGATCTTACCTTCGATCTTGGAAACCCTCGTGCTTAAGTGCTCGACCACGAGTGCGTTTATGCCCGACAATTATAAATATATATGCTTCCAAAGCGGCACCGAGTATAAATAAATCTAATGGCCGTTCCATTCGTTAACTCTACGACGACCAAGCTACGAGCGCGTTCGGTGCCGTTTTAAAAAACACGGCGTTGTATAAAAGGAATCAAAAGGAGAGAGAAAAGCGAGAAAGAGAGAGATGAGATAAGATACAAAAAAGAGGTTGAGCCTCTCGTATTATCTTGGAGAATCGGGATTACGTGCCCAACGAAACCCGTTCTCTCGTTCATCCTCCAGAACTACCGAATCTTTCTCGAGACACCCTGCAGTTTCGACTCTCTTCTCTTGATCACGATTTTAAGCTATCCTCCGCTTTTTCTTCGCGTCGGCCTTTGTCAAAACGGTGCCCTAAGAGCGTAGAGAAATGGTTGCACATATTTCGTAGCTCGAAATTTAGAAACACGTTTCTGAGAAACGTGACTTCGCGAAGTCCGGGTTTTGTGGAGATACAAAAACGTATAGTTGTAACACTACCTTAGAGCGGGACCGCATAAGTATGCCAGATTTGTCATACTAATCATATTACACGTTCCCGTGGTTGCAGAAAACCTTATTCTTAATCCTGACGCATAAAATATGGCTTTTATAAATTTATCGACACCTTTTAAACTCGCCCTACGTTTCGAAATATACATTTGATTTGATTTTTATATTAAAAAATAAATAAATAATTACAAAAATAAGAAGGAAACAACAAAAAAACAGGTGAAACGGATCTAACCGAGTCGACAACTCGCGCGTATAGCGTAAGTACGGTGAAAGGAAGAATAGAAGCGCGAGAGAGACGCCTATAACTGTGCAACCTGCGATGCGCTGGAGCACAGGGTAGCTGAAGTGGAGCGACTCGGTACGTTAGACGAGGAAAGAGAGCGAGAGAGACGGAGACGGAGGAAGAAGCGGGTGCATTGCGCTCGGAGGCAAGTGGCCTTGACGTGGGCCGAGTGGCGAGGGCAAGGACGACTGCCCGAGGGAGATCTTCTCTCTTTTTATTCTCTCCCTCTCGCTCCCTCGAGCGCCAGCCAGCAGCAGCAGCAGCACGGCAGCATCAAGCACGACAACGCGGTAAGCAACCGCGCCCGACACTCTCTCTTTCTCTCTACATATACTATATGAGTTTGCGTACGTCCCATGATGCTTCTTATAAACCCTAACCCCTATGCAGAGGAGCGACGCGAATCCGCTTCGAGCTCTCGGCGTATGATCGACGTATAAGAAATCCCTTGTTAACCTTTTCGCATCTCTCCTGTCCGAGTATATTGCTGACGAACGAGCGAGCGAACGAGCGAGCGAGCTCCATCACCTTTTGCAAAAAGCCCTACTCGCCCTACATACATCAGTGTATCCTACGAACGTAAATTACAGGCTACGAGCTTTAAGAATTCGGATGGAATCTGGGCCTCGCCAAACGGCCTAGATGATTTGGTTTTCCCCCAAGATCAGGTTCCCCGGTTTCATTGGATCGATTCTTGGTAAATGGCTCGAAGGAATGTTTCTGGGAAGAATGAGAGGACGCGTTGTTTCCAAAGAACTTCGGTGATTAAAAAATCATCAAGCTGGGAGTCATCGTGCTACTACGTGGTGTTAGCTGCGTAGCTGGGAATCACGGGGAAGGAGATGCACGCTCGTGACTCGATAGAAGAGAGAAGAGGTTCGTCTAGCTCGGAGGAATGATCCTTCGCAGCATCCTCTTCATTCTTCTTCCAGCTGGACAACGAGATCGTCCCTGAGAGAGCAAGAGCAGGCTCTTGGAGTCGTTCGAATAATTCATGACGTCGCGATCTTGCACGCGAGAATAGTTTATCGGGTAGGGGCTGATGCTGGGGTGAAAGGAAGGAGGGGAGGATGAAGAGTCGATCGAAAATCGATACACGTACCGATAATACACATACGCGTACAAACGAGCCGAGAGAAAAGAGAATAAGAGAAAGGGAGAGGGAGAGAGAGAGAGAGAGAGACGGAGAAAAGGGAAAGAAGAGTGGGAGGAAGGGATTGGATCTTCTCGCGGGGGTGGGAATAGGAGATGGATCGAAAAAGAAGGAACGAGAAAGAAGAGAGTGGAATCCGTACGACATCGACCACCGTGAGTGCTTGCACGCTGACAAGGTACGAAAGCCATCTTTTTTACCCTAACCACACCTAAACGTCGGCTACGTGCAACCGTCAGGTTCGAGGACGTTTCCAATGTCGTCCCAATGATTCATGGGCAAGTCCAAAGCGACGTTCCATCGTCTTGGTTTTCTTCTTCTTCTTCTACTACTACTTCGCCTCCTTGAAAACGTCTGACTCGTGATGCCATGGACAGGTGCAACGACGAAGGGTGATATAGCTTTCTGGAAAGTCACGCCCGAAAAATGACGGCGAAGAATGGAGCGAGGAAAAGAAAGAAGAGCGAGAAATAAAGGGACCGAGAGAACGAAAGAGAAAGGAGAGTATGAGAAGGTTCGGAGAGAGAGGAATAAGAGATAATGGTCCTAAATTACACGCAGCGCGGCCTTGAGAGCCGTACGGTAGCTGTTAAGCGTCATCGCTCGGGCTACGGGTTCCACGTTCCCGATACCACGTTTGTTCCGCGAATAGAAATCTAGCGAGAAGCGAGAAGCATCGAGCACCATCATCTAACTCGACGATCATCGAGCTCGACGATGATACTACGTCACAAAAGGGAAACCTAGGGAGCAAATATTTGAATCTCGCACAGTTAGCTAGTCGGCAAAGAGAGGCAAGTTAAACCCGCAGAGTAAAAGTATCGACTTTTGCAGTAACAACGAGAGTGCGAAAATGCGTCAAACGAAAGAGAGAGAGAGAGAGAGAGAGAGAGAGAAGAAAGAAGCAAGAAAGTAGAGACCGACTCGAGCGCGCGAAGACTACATATTCGTTCCGACGCTTATTGACACAAGAGGGTCATAATTCGCGCCTCGATGGCAAACAGAGGGATACGTTTCGGTCGTGTACGACAACCGCGTGGCCATCTTTCCCAAGGGCAATCCGTTCTCTTCTTTGGAGGAGTGTGTAAAGAGACGAGACTCGTCCATTTCTTCGCGTACTGACCGTGTATGAAAGCCCCGCTTGCTTGCTCGCCACGTACCTACGGCTGTTTGTTCTTCGTCGATCGATACTCGCCGGTACGAGCGAAGAAAAAACTGGAAGAACTCGAATAATGAGTCGGATCGATCGATAGGGGGTTAATCGTTAACGCGTTCTCTCTTTCCCCTTTAGGAACGAATTCGAGTAAGGAAAGAGAGACCGGACTGGGCTCCGAAGAGAGCAAGTCCGAGATAACGGTAATTAAAACTATTTTACTTCCATTAAAGGATACGCAATCTGATGTGACTCTCTCTCTCTCTCTCTCTCTCCATAACGAGTTTCCGATGTTCCAAGTTTATTCAAGAAAAATGATTACACGCGCGACTTGCACGTGCTCTCGCACTCCTGGAGCCCGCGTACGTACACTTTCGCGCAAATCGAACGAAAAGGAAACTAAGATTCACTTTTATCGATCGTTTCGATTGCGAAACGGCCGAGAAATTGCCCCGAAAGATATTTTTAATGATGCGTGGGTCGTCATAGATGCCGCCGCTAAGTACGCGCGGTTCGACTGACTCCCGCAAGAGGCTGCGATGATAACGAGATGACGCGGCGAGGGAAGAGAGGGACATTAAGATAAAGACAAGCGGGAGAGATGCGTTAGCTAGCCAGAACATCGTAAAAATGAGGCAGGCTAATAAACTTGGTACCATTAATAGAGACTTCGAGAATTAACCATACGATCGTAGGCGAAGCTAACGTAGAGCAATGAAGCACGCGACAGTGCGTTACCACCGCGTCGGGAGAGGGTAATAATTATAATTAAGATTAGAAAATGGCGTGTTACATATCGCTGAGGGACACATTATCGCGAGCTGTTCGAACCAACGTGAGAGTACGTTCCTTTCAGGAGAGAGAGCAAGAGAGAGAGAGAGAGAGAGAGAATGGAATGTTTCCAAGCGAGCATAACTGGCGCTTGCATTTAAATCGTCCGGATATTTTAACTTCATTAATTTATTATGTACGTACGCGTTGCATAGCGAATGCGCCGCTCTTGATTTATTGTCCGTGCTAAAACACTGTCCGACTCGCGCCTCGATAAATCTTCAACTCTTTGGACGGGGAGAGGAGCAGAAAAGAACTATTACTCCGGTGCCCCCTGCGTGGCAGGAAAAGAAGCAACGTTCTTTTACATCGCTTAACTTATGAGTGACTGCGCGAGAGGAGAGAAGGAACACCGATCGAAGGACGTTCTATCGAGGATGGTGTTTTCGACATAGAAAAGAACTCAATGCTAATCCGAAGAGAAAAGGAATACAAATTTAAAAAAAAAATGTTAAAATTAAAAAAGAGCTCCGAGTCACGGGGGTCATGCTCGAATCTTAAATCCTAATCGCACCAATACTCGATGCAGTTTCTTGTAAAAAATGATTACCTCCTTTCCACGATCGTACGCGTTCAATTTCTTACGAAGCTCGATGGATATTACGAGCCGCACCTTCGAGTGCCCCCCCCCTTCTTCACTCTTCTCACCCGCAAATCTCTCTCTCTCTCTCTCTCGCTCTCTCTCCTCGCACCTCGCGTCCACCGTCGCTCTCTGGCATTAAAATAATTTAATTTAATACCCGGCAATTCCGCTTATTGCCATTGCAACATCAATTTTAATAATAGCCATCTCGGTGAGATCCTCCCGACACCCTCTGGGGGTCCGACGCGCAACCATCGCCGATCGCTTCCTGCCATCTTCTCGGGAACTTGATTGAGCGAGCTCCGTGCGTGAATCTTTGAGATCGAACGATGACACTCTTCTCTGTCTAATGAAAATATTTTTGATATTCCTGCGATAGGTTATGCTTTACGAGAGGTTGTAAAAAGCATCACCCCCTCCCTCCTGCCGTCACATCATCACTGTTCATAATTTCGATTTGCAAACGAAGAATTTATCGAATCCACCGCGTTCATTTTCTCCGATCGACTTAACCGGAAACGGAGGAGCAAAGGCCGTTCATTAAGACCGCGCACAACCGAGTTTTCTGGGATAGCGATATCGACGGTGCCCCGAGTCGGTACGGGACGTTAAATTACGCGATGTCCGAGGCAACGAGAGAGCGAGAGCAAAGAGAACCTGATACCGGACGCGCATTTATATCGGTGCATTAAGCCAGTGCATTGCGATGCACCGAGCCGCGATGCACCGCACTGCATCGTGATCCACCACTTCTGGACTTCTCCTGGCCAATTGTACGGCGATTACGCGTGTCTTTACGGACAGGTATAAATCGAACGTATATCTTCAAAAAGTATCTTGCCTTCGTGTTCTTCTGTTTTCCTCTTTTTACATTTTGTCAGTGTAATATGTATAAATGTAACTCTTTTTATATTTCATATATCCTCTTTCTTTATAAAATACATTTCTTGATGAAAAAAACAACAACAAATACATCAATTATATTCGTGTGTTTAAAATCGACGTCGTAATTCTTACGAATGCTCAATGATAACGCTTTTCGCAAGATAGTTTAGTTATCTAGGGTTATTCAAACATCAGGACAGCTAAAAAGGAATATTAAAATCCATAAAATTGATTATACAAATTAAAATAAATACGTAGTATCGAATGTTCAATCTATTCCCCAAAACTGTCATATTTTTGTCTCAATTTTATTAAATTTTAATATTTCAAGTTTATAATAGACATAGCAATTTCTATTTTTCGTTATCATGTACAATGTAGAAACGGCAGCAACAAGATCGGAAAAGATGAGAAGGAATCAGCAAAAGCTACGGGGCAGCGGCAGCAGCAAACAGCCCGCGGCTGCTTCTGGTGCTTCTTCTCGCGGACAGATGGTAGCCGGATCGCGTTACAGAAATTGCCAATTACCTATAACATGCAATTTCTACCTGCCCTCGCTCGATCCGCTATCGTATTAATACGCGGCATTTATGTGGCGCGACCGAACTTTTCTCCTCCTCCTCCTCCTCCGCCATTCTACCATCTTCTTCACGCGATACGCAACTAAGAATGTCAAGAACATCTTGAGACGTTTTCGCCTCCCTCGAATTGCTAAGCAAATTCAATCTCGATACACGGTCTCCTCCAAAGAAAGAGAAAAAGAAAGAAAAATAGCGCGCGCGCGCGAGAGAGAGAGAGAGAGAGAGAGAGAGAGAGAGAGTACGAATGGAGAATAGATGGAAGGTAGATCGAAATCGTTAATTATCCGTTCTATTGATCCGGTTCCTATCAGATCGATACGGTACACGGGTTTACCATCGGAAGTAATTAGAACCGACTAGACAATTAATAGTTTCGATTCGCGGTAATAGAGAAGAAATTACACGATAAGGACTCGAACCTTTTTTCCTACGATCCACCTTAAAGGAATCAATTTATGCTACTCGCAAGTAGGTATAACAAGATCGTACAAGCTTAATACATTAAATGTTATCAACTTCGAAGATATCATTCTCGTTGTTTCATCGTGACAGCGTTAAATTAACTCGTCGCTATAAACAACTGTAAGCGGCAGTTATGGAGCAATACCGCGTAAAGTACATAAAACGCTAATTCAAGCCTTCCTCGAAACGCCTATAGTGAACCTCGAGGTACATAGGTATCCTCGACTATTTAGTATCGTTCACCGTCAACTATCGACATCGTTAACGATCCGTCTACGTAGTTCATCGTAAAATCACTCGTGTCTCTTCGCGTCGTTTCCGTTTTCCGTATTACGAAATATTGTATGTTGGAGAAACGTATGGTATATTAAAACTTTTAGAACGCGACGCGTCACGTTAATCATACATTCTCGTGCTTGTTTATAAACCTTAAAGAAAATAGTTAATAAAAATGATGACGGTAACTAAAAGAGTTAAAATTAGATTTAGAAGTTAACGTCAATGCTTCGAAAACATTGAAGAAATTTAATTAAAGAGCTGCCTTACAATTAAACAAGACGGTAGAGCGAGCGAGCGAGAGAGAGAAAGAGAGTGAGAGAGAGAGAGAGAGCGGGTCTAATCGGGTATTTCTCGGATACGTCCCTTAACGAACAAATTTATCGCGGAAAGTTATTTCTATGACTACAAACGACTCCGGAGCTCGCTCGTGATTATCGTAAATATCGATGGCGGCGGGCGATATAGAAAATCTCTTTCCTTCGCAAGGAAGAACGACAACGACGACGTACTTTCGGGATGCGTTTTGAACGCCGCGGGGTAGGTCGTCCCGACTTATACCACGAACTCTAATGCTTCATATAAATTTCGAGTTTATCCGTGAACCTATGATAATGGGAGCGTACTTACGAGTACGAGTACGTACGTACTCGTATATGCATAATATTATTTCACGGACTGCTATTCGAAATATGGAAAAACATTTGATACCGTGGTTATTTCCCCACTGTAAGAGGAAAACGATAATGCTTTCGGATTTCTTCTAGTCGAATTTCTTTCTTCAAATATTAATCGTGTATATTAATGTCAATCCGGACTGGGAAGGAAACGTTTCCTTTTTAAACGAATCTTCTCGAGTACATACCATTCGCATAAATCAACAAATCTTCTCAGAGGGGTTGGAAACGAGAGAAAGAGAAAGAGATATAGAGAGCGAAGAAGATTATTTGCTGGGGAACGTACTCGAAAGTCAATAACCCCGATGTAGCCAATGAGTTCTGGACCGTTCGGAGTTATTTCTCAAACACACTAGCCTACGGCCATGTGTACTTAAGCGCAATATTTGCAACCCCGAAATTTTACATCTCCGGTACTTGCCACGAGTACGAGGAAGAACCCTACACGTAGCTCGTATAATATAATCGATTGTAATCGTTACGGTTTTTAAAATGGAAAAAAAATGAAAAAAAGTAAAAAAGAGGAAGAAATTCGAGCGTAGGTACGCAACTGGAAAGAAAGAAAGGAATGCACGTTTCGCGGGTCATACTAATGACCACTGATGATACCTTTTATTCCGAACGTCGCTCGAATTCTATTTGGCATTCTCGACGAGGCAGTGGTCATTAGGCCATCGTTACCCCCCTCGTTTCAGGCGTTACGTCTCGTTTACGAAGGTATGTGTTAATTCGCATAAAAAAAGGCCCCGACTACTCGTCCGGCCTCGAGTAGCCCTTTCCTCGTGTTGGGAGAAGAATCTCTTCCGGGTTTGAAGGAATCGACTTGGAGTTGTATATACGATTCTGTCTCGAGTTCCTCTCGATCGTAGCCAAGTTACAAAGTAATACCTACATAAAGTTAATAATCGAGTATGCAAATTAATAAAGATTCATCTTTAACGCTTAACCATTAATAATCGGATTATCGAGCCGTCAATGTAAATGAAGATATCAATATGGTATACGTGTAAAGTAAAGGTAGGACGTTAATCATTCTCTTGTTATTCGATCGTATTAAGTGTTCATACTTCCAATAGAGACTCGGAGTTACAAGATTTCGATTTCTCTTTTAAATAGGTATTTGTCTATACAAAGCAACCACGCATGAAGAAAGAGAGAGAGAGAGAGAGAGAGAGAGAGAGAAAAGAGATATAGATAAACAGAGAGAGATGGAGAGATAGATAGATAGATAGATAGATGGATAGAGAGAGAGAGAGAGAGAGAGAGAGAGAGACCGCACGATTCGCGTGTATCCCAGTCTGATTCGCATGCACGACGAAGAGATGATTTCACGGCTGTGGGAGGATCATCGGGAGTGTAACTCGAGCTCGACCTTGTTTGCATAATGTTCATTACACGGCGCTTCGTAGCAAGACAGTGACGAAGAGACTCGGGAAGCGTGTCTTGAAAGGAATGACGGAAGAGAGGAGAGTGGGATGCAATTTGCTACCACGATTTTCGTATCTTCTTCCTTCCTTTCGTCTCTCGGTCTTCCTTTTCTCTTCTTCTTCTTCTTCTCCTTCTTCTCTTTTGGCTTTGGCTTCGTCTTCCTCTCCGAATACAGTTATTATTCCCGCTCAAGTCGAGTGCTCCCGCTCCCACATATACTCCCACGCGTCGTGCTTAATTAAGAGATCGGCGGGAGGTCACGTGAGATACTGCTCTCCGGGACTTGAACAAAAAGGCACTCGCGTCCTTTCGCGAACATACATGGTGAACCGTATGACGTGACCATCCCCGAACTTTTTTTTTAATTTAATAAATTTGCAATTAAATAACTTCTATAAAAAATCTAGGATTAAAAGGAAACATACTTGCTGCAGGAAATAAACATTTAAACAAATTCTATTACAGGTTTCAAGAGATCTTCGTCATCTGGACCACTCTTCGTGGGTTCTGTGAAGATGTCGAGCACGTGTTCGCGAAGTATCCCCAACGTCCATCGAGTTCTCTCTCTCTCTCTCTCTCTCTCTCTCTCTCTCTCTCTCTCTCTCTCTCTCTCTCACTTCCTCTCGTCTCCCTTTCTCTTTCCCGGGAAGTCTCGCGCATCGTGTAAACCGCCGTTCGCGGTTTATTATTAATAGGGCGATAAGATCGCGAGGCATTACGCGAAACACACAGCTCGTCAAGCCGTAACTGGTTCCGTGCCGAAGATAGACTCCCTCATCTATCTCCGACGACGCGCCGCGTACGAGAACACGAGCGAGCAGCAGAAGCAGCAGGAGCTGCAACCGCGGCGGCGGTGGTAGCAACAACTCGGTTGCACCACGCAAAGAAGCAACGGAGAAAGAAAGGCTCGTGGTGGCTCGAGAACCCGTGGAGAACCACTGTGGGAAGAAGTGGCGAGAAGCGCCAGGTGGGAAAATGACGAATGTCACTACATTAGGCTCGGCGCCGTGGAGTACATTCGCAGTACGAGAGGAGATTATGCGATCTCTAGGGAGAAAAGAGCTAGTACCTAGTAACAATTCGTAGATTGGAGCGAAGGAATCTCTAAAATCGTTGCCAACTCCATAGGAAGCGTGTGCTTTTGCTTTCTTCGAGCATAAGATAAGGAAGATGATCTCACAAAACTCCTGGCGATGTTAAGAAAAGATTATGCGATCTCGAGAGAGCAAAGAGCTAGTACCTAGTGACAATTCGTGAACTGAATCGAAGAAATCTCTAAAACCGTTACCATCTCCATCGGAAGAGTATGCTTTAGATTTCTTCGAGCAAGAAACAGGATGCTGCGAAAAGAACGTGGCAAGAAACGCCACGAGATAAATCTTTGCGTGATCTTGTTAAGAACGAGGTTTTTATAGAACGGAGGGTAAAATCACGTAAAAAGCTTTAAGAGAATAAATAATAATTCTCTTAGGAAGCACGTTAATAAGATCATTAAGAGACTCGATAAACGTATCTTTCCATAAAGGAAAGAAATTGTCCACGGGGGATAAAGTATAATCACCCGAGGAGGGAATTCGTATCACGGAGAGAGCGTTCCTCTTTCGAGCTCCATGCCGACTCGAATCGATAAGCATACCGGGCGAGGTAACAAGAAAATAATCGGTCCTCCGAGAGGTATCTAAGCGCGATCTCGCCCGCCGCCACTACTGTCGTAACCGTCGCCGTCGTCGTACGTTCCTCTCTTTTACGTAATCCACCTCGCACGCAATTTACTCGGCTTAAAGCAGCCTATCCGTGGCCGATCTCGAAAGACCATTCTTCTCCTCACGACCCGTACTTTTTCTTCTCCTTTCCCTTACGAGCTGGCTCACGAGCCTCCGATCAGATCCGTTTAAGCCCCGAGCTAAGTGTTAATGACCCGCGTCTTCTCGACGAACGATCTATCGCGAAGTTGCCGACGACGCCAGGAGGCCAAAGTCTCCTTCGTGAAAACGACTCTTTCCTTCCTTCCTTCCTTCCTTCCTTCCTTCCTACCCCCCTCTTTCCTCTTCTTCCTCTCTGCCTTCTGTTCCCTACGAAATTCCCTCTCGTTACGCGTGAAAAAAAGAGTCAAGCTTGGCTGACCCTCCGTGACACCAAGAAAGAGATAGCATCTCTTTGGAATAAGCTTCAACTACTTGAGGTACCTACACGAGGTGGATACGCTCGAAGATACGAATCCCTCGGAAAGTATGGGGCGACTTTTACGAATCCCTCGGAAAGTGTGGCATAGCTTTTGCGAATCCTTCCTACCGACACTTTTGTCGACGACGAGGAGGTCCGCCCGATACGTTCGATTCTTACTAGAGAAGTTTCACCTCTATATTTTTCGCTACGCGCACGTCTCTCTCTCTCTCTCTCTCTCTCTCTCTCTCTCTCTCGATGCTCCCGGACTCGGCACTCGACTTTCGTCGCGCTTCGTGCCGGACCGTGTCCAATGACAAAGCAACGCCGGTCGGATATCTGTGAATAATCGAAAGTGTCACGGGATATATTGCATTAATTAGCGGGAGGGACGCGTGTCGGCGCGCGAAGCGTCGCCAATGGACTCCGATGGGATTCCTCGGGAAGAAGAAGAAGAAGAAGAAGAAGAAGAAGAAGAAGAAACAGAAAAAGAAGACAAGAAACGAAGTAAATGTGAATGTAACCCGTCGAACGACTCCAGTCTGGGCAAACAATCGGAAATTGATTAGGACCGTTGACTCGTGCACGGAACGTCCTAAATTCTCGCAACACGAGCCAAAATTCGAAACGTCTAATTACGAGCATAAAGCGATTTGCGAGTGTGTCGAAGTACACCGGAGATAAACTAGTTTCGGTCGGATCGTCGAAAAAGAAGAAGGGAGGAGGGACGTGGGAGAAGAGGATAACCGAGACGGATCTCTCGGAGCAAGATAGAAGGAACGCATCCGACGTGCGAAATTAGCCGTAGCCCGCAACGTGACGTACCAAGCAACACACGTGAACACATACATATATACATACACTTAAGCACATGGACATGAAAACGTGAAGCACGGTAAGGATGACGAGTAGAAGTAGGAGGAGGGAGGGGAGGAAGAGGAAGAGGAAGAGGAAGAGGAAGAGGAGGAGGAGGAGGAGGTGAACGCCGAAATTCTCGTCTCGCTCGCGTGATACGTGAAATTTGATCGGCTCCATTTCCAAAGGCGAATGACATTCGGCTGCTGGCGGTGTCTGGCCGGATATAGAGTTCAAAGGTCACTGAACCGCGACCGTGCCAAAGGGTCACGCGGATCGCCGTGAAGCTGCTGCTGCCACCGAGTCGCGGCGAGCGGAGTTGGTGGACGAGCGTGTGCCTGGCTGAAAGTGTACACGCACAAGAAATCGAACGAGGAAAGGACGAACGAGGGACGAGGACTGGACCTGCCCGTCCGCCCGGAGATAGAGAGACGGACGTGGAACGAAGCCATGTGCAATAATTCTCATATTTTAATTTAAGCAGCCAATTTCACGGCGAGCTCTTGTCCTCTATCTTTCTCTCTGTTTCACCTTCTTGATTTTCTCTCACCCCCGCGGTGGATTTGTGACGCCCGTACTTTTCAATAATTTATGCCAACGAGTCTCTCTCGTTCTCTATCTTTCTCTTTCTTTCTCTCTTTTACTCCCAGTTCTGGGAAACAATTCACCCCATACATAACTCTCTCTCTCTCTCTCTGTCTCTCTCTCTTTCTCTTTCTCTTTCGAATAAACTCATCTCCCTGAATTCTGACTTCCTAAATAACTTTCGGATTCGAATTTCCGCCTGACGACGCTTTCCGCTTCTTCTTATTTTTCTCATCTTTTTTATCGGCTCCGACGCAAGCTCTTGCCGTAATCTCCTTCGTAAGCCTCCCCCAACCCTCGAAAGGGCAATTTCAACCGCGAGATATACACGCTGTACCACGAAAATTTCCCTCCTTCGCGATAGGAACCTACACAAGTTCAAAACTATCGTATCGGTTTTCGGCTGGGCTCGAAAGTCCAATAATCGGATATCGAAAAAATTCTTGCTAGGCTCGCTTCCACTTTTGAACGAATTGCGTAGGAAGAAGATATGGAGAATGGCGTTAATAAAAAGACCGATACGATTGTGGCCGATGGAGAGATCGTAAAGTCAGATTGAATCGTTAAAGGCAAGTTTCCAGTACCTAGAAGAGGACTCTTCGACGTCGACGTTCGAGTAAAGAAAATGAAGGAACACAGAGGCGATGTGCGTATATCGCGAGTATATTCTCCCTATCTCTGTAGACGAATGGAAAAAGGAAAACGAGTTATCCTTACTTAGTCGGTACGAGGTAAGCGCGTGGATGGTACAACACCGGGACTTGGATGCAGATGATCCGAGATTATAGACATTAGGGACATTAGCCCTGGCGTTATACGATTCTTCATCTTCTTCGTCTCTTTCTCTTTCTCTTACTTGCCCGCGGTGTATCTCCCTTCGTCTTCTTCCTCCTCCTCTCCTATTTTCCATCGAGCGTCCAGCATCTCTCCGACCGCTTGATGCGCACCTTTCCAAACGGATAAGTGATTCGAAGTGCGCGTAATTTGCGGATTCGCGTCCATCGGAATCCTTCGTACCCCGTGGCTTTATTAGGAAGCATCATCGAGAGTGTATCCACGCCGTCGTTGTCCCTTATCGTGCGTCCTTATCGCGTCGGAATCGACCTCGAGAGGTCCTTCGATCTCTCCAACTTCCATCCTCCTCTCCGGGCTGCCAGATTATACGTAGGATATAATTTCTCCTCCGACCGTCTGAGAATCTTTACTACTTCGCGATCCTTGCATTTCCATTAAATATATCGTCATCTCGATATAAAAGATTCCAAACACCGTGGGAGAGAGGACGCGAAAGAGAGAGAGA
>JAIFRP010004408.1:22918-33467 GCA_032403825.1 Odynerus spinipes
CATCGGCGCCTCGGGTGGTCGCGCCACCGGTCCAGAAATTTTTTCGTTCCAGTCCTTCCAACCGTTGAAAATTTCTGACTGCCCATCTCGGTGCCTGGCTCCCGGTAAATAATGTTTCTCCCGAGCCACGCTCGCAAACTGCGAACATAAATCGCCATCTTATATCTCTTTGGGGAGTCCGCCGGATGCGGTTCGCTCTTCCTCCCTTTCCCACACCCCCCACCACTGCATTTCCACCATTCTCCCCACCCCGTACCCTCGTACCCTCTTCATCCCCTTTCCCCAACCCTTCTATCCTTCGACCGTTCCAACTTAGATTCTCCGGAATTCCTCGCAGTCCGCTTTTCGGTAATGGAGGTGACTTCCTGCTACAGTGATAGTGCGACGGAGAGAAAGAGAGAGATAGAGAGAGCACATGCATCTTGCCGCGTTTCCTCCGATTTTGTCGAAACTTGTCTTGCCGGCAGGATATCGTTATTTCGGTTCGAACGAGATCGTCCTCTTCCCCCCCTCTCTTTACGATCGTACGACACTCTCTCACTCTCTTTCTAGCGTCCCGGAAAAAGTTTTACACAAAACACGGTATCGTATATTTTGTTTCCCTTCCGATTTCCTCGCCATGGCTACCGACACGGATTGTTATACTCTTCTCATTGGACGATGTTAATATTACAAAGGATTTTATTTCATCCTCTTCAATATACTAGATATCAATATATAATAAATCAATGTACGTAATAGAAAAATATGATGGATAATAGAAGTAACAGAAATATCGAAACTATATTTTTGCCTTACAGATTTTTATTCTACGCGAAAAAATATATCGTGTAAGTTCCTTTTTTGTTTTTTCCTTAAAAAGATGTACACACCCCCTGGTTACATACATACAAGCGGGATAAGTGAGAAAGAGAAAGAAAAAAAGCGAGATCGTATTTAAGGGTCCACTACTTAGATCGGTACGATGATAAAAATTCAATTCCGATAAAGATAAAGAAAGAAGGAAGGAAGGAAAATCGGAATTCGTTCGAGCGTGACCGCAATGTGGCCCGTCTCGGGATTTTCTGGATTTTCTTCCTTCCGCTTTGATAGACTGTGCACACGCGCGCGCGCGCACGCGCGCGAAGATAGATAGGCCTGAATCGTAACTATGTAGAATTTCGAGCGCAGCTGCAGAGCCAGGAATTAAGCCGCGGGAATCCGGTCGGCGTAGAACTTACGGATAACTCAGTCTAAAATCGAAGTTTCTCGAATTATTGTATATAATCCTATTACGTGTGCCGAAACCGAAGCATGCTTCCGAGCTTGGAATATATATGCATATATACCTACCTGTGTATTCGTTTACTCTCCCTCCTCCCCTCTCCCGCTCTCTCTCTCTCTCTCTCTCTGTCGCTATACTTCTTGTGCTACTGCTAACGCAGCTTACGCTTTTGGTACGACCAAACGAGTGTAATCCTTGAAAGGTGAAGAATCCTTTCTACAACGTCCTTTTAAATTCAGAATTTTTTGAAGTCTCTCTCTTCTCTGGCATTTTCAAATTAATGGATATAAACGATACTTAGATGATCCTTCGCGTGCGTACCTCTACGTTCACTCGACGAGAAATTTTGAGATCACGGAGAGAAGTGTACGAGTATTTTAAACAATTGCTTCAATCTTTTTTATATTAATTTTTTTTTATGTTTTTGCTTGTATAACTTCAAATCTAATGTATTTATGAATATTAACAGAAATTAATAAATTTCTAGGAATCGTTTATAATTTTTAATATTTCGTAAGTTTAACGTATCTCGGAATTTTGATAAACTAATAAAGTAAAACAAGATAACTGAGATAACTATATCCTTCTGTTCATAACTCGGAACTTCTATTAATATTTAACACGTAACGAGGCGCATAAAGATTAAAAAGCAAGAAGCTCCACATTTCTCCCACTCACTCCATATTCTCTATATTTTCCTTACCGAAGTATATTAACCGTAGTTAATTTCAGATAAGCAACACCCCTAAACCCCTTCGCGTAGCGTACCTCAGCGAGTACTTAAAGTACCGACACGATAACGGAGACAATATTGGTCCTGAAGCGAGCAAAGGTTGGGACTTTAATAGAATTTTCCTTGCAATTTGTTTGTCGGACGTATATACCTACGCTAAAATTAATGCCGACAGAGTTACGTACGTGTACTTTTCTTAACTATAATATAACGAGCAGGAGTACGAGAAAATTTACAACAGTAATTATTAAACAGTGGTCGGCGGGTCTTTAGGGGCCCGAGGGTTAACGATTAGGGGGTCAATAAGTGATTTGTTAAAATAAATTTGATTTTGTAGCAACCGAAGCGTTAGATGTACGAAACAAATTTTTTAAAGTTTATAAACTAAGTTTGAAACCGTACCAATTTTCTATACCGCAAAATAAATAACTTATATATGTCGTAATGGTTAGGGGTCTGGCAAAATATACATCACATAAAAAGGATATTCGACCATATAAATTTAAGAACCACCGATTTACAAAATATTTCACGCGAAATCAAATCAAACGAAATCTGTCTCGATGCTGCTGGCAACGTCCCATTTTCGATTCTTCCCAGACCGCGAGAGTACTGTCACACTATACATTGTCGGTACCTACGGTGGAAACACTTCGGTTTACAGGAATATCGACATCGTATGACTTTTAATGAAAGATGTCACGCTGCGGTATTGCCACGTTTACCGGACACGCTGCCGCATCGTGCTGCGGCTAAACGGGATGACGGGAAAACTTTTTATTATAGCCTCTGATTATTTCTTTACAACTTTTTAAACATGTGCGTGTGTATTTCGACTGATTCCCATTCGGTTATTTATTGTTGCAGGAAAAGTGTGATTAATATACGTACAGTCTAATAAAACCGTATACTCATAACCAGACCGGTCACAAAAAAAAATAAATAAAAAGAATCAACAAAATAATATCGTTCGTGAGTAGAAAAGCGATTAGGAGAATGAAAAAAATGGAGAACCGCCCATGCAGCCGCTGATCGCGCATTAGTGGTAGAAAACACGCGTAGAAAGCTGCCCGTACTCTTTTGTATTCTACCAAAGTATAGGGTTCGGCTACGGGGCTAGGGGGTAGGAGGGGGGAATAATTAAAAGCACCCCCAAGAGGGATAATTATGGCGCCGGTAAATTACACGGACGCCACTCTTTCCCACGGTTAACTACGCGCACGCACTATAAGCCCGCTTTCCACTCTCTCCATATGTAAATGTATCGAAATATACAGGGTGAGCCGCGTGACGCGTTAAAAACCGAATTTCCAATAAACGGTGAAGGTATCGACGTGATTTATCAGAGATCGCTCGTTATTGGACGTTGGGGTCGAATGGGAGTGAAAAAAACGAAGAAAAGTTCTCGTTTGTCGAAATTTAGGTGCAACGAGGTAAGGTGGCTCACCCTGTATATCATTCTGTCCCTACCAATGTAAATTTTCGAGGGTTGGTGGGAGATGGAGAAGAGGGGGTGGTTTCACCAGGCGATACCACCGTTGGGCCACGAAAGAGGCGCACAGTGCCACGAGCATAATGGTGCCTGATAACCTCGAACACAAGCGACCATCCTGGACCACCGATCTCCCTCCTCTCTCTCTCTCTCTCACTCACTCTTTCGGTACTCCCCTCTTCTATTCCTCTCATACCTACTCCGCAGCATCCTGCAATCTGCATCGCAATGCGATCCACTCCGCCGTTCTCTCCTTTTCCTCTCCATGCCGGCACTTCACGATTTTCATCCCCTTCTCCCCCTCTCTCACTTTCTGAAGCTTCGCCCCACTCACCCTCTTCTTTTAACTTAACCTCTTAACCTCTGGAGAACTCTCCTACCGTTCGGTGGGCGAATATGAGTTTCCCGTGTTACGGTCATCGTTTATATTTCATAACGAATTTCTTCTTTTCCGAGAGGAGGGAAAGAGAAGGAGAGAGAAGGTAGATACGAGTTCTTGGTTCGTTTATAAATTTAATAAAATATCGTCCAATCGTGGCTCCTGCCTACGACATGCATAAATAATTTTTATTTTTAGAGTAGAAATAAAAGCGTAGAAATAAGTAATCACTCGAAGTACGTTCGCGAAAAGATTATAAAATAAATTACAATAAATAAATTACGTCCAAGTAATACAGAGAAGAACGCTAAAATAATCAAACCTTACTTGACCTAAGAAATAAACTACAGGAATATATTATATCACAAAAAATATAAAATAAATTCCACAAGTGAGTTGTACCTGTCCTATACGGATCGATAATTTAGAATTGCATTCGCCAATAAAATCATGAGAATTAACGAAGACGGTAATAAGGATCTTAACGATGCACGCTAAAAGGATTAACCTTTATGTTACACAATAATCGAGACGAACGTGCTTTTGATTTAATTATCGCGTAAACGGCACGGTTTTCCGTATAATTATTTTACGGGGATGAATCGCCCGATTGTGTCCCAGCGAACGAACGAGCGAGCTCGTGCAAAGCTGCGCGAGTAGAGAGAAAGGAAATTGTTACACCGATTATAGCATAACTAGAATGCTCGTGCGATACGTCGTACGTGCCTGTCAGATAGAGTCATTGTAACGTTAATCGTTGGAATTATTGCAGCTGCCGATTATGTTCATTATTACCATCGTATAATCTCCCCGCCTCTCTCTCTCTCTCTCTCTCTCATTAATTGACTAATAGCTTTTTGGGTAATGGTTAACATCGTTATGGTCACTATAAAATTAGTTTATACGATATTAATAAGCACCGTTATTATCACAAAATACCGTACGGTGACGAAAAATCAGCGTACGTTCCTTTTCTTCTCCTATTTTTCCGTCGTGACGCTATTGGGCAGTCTTGAAGCATAACTTAGTTATTCAGCGTATCTTCGTTGAAAAGAATTTCAATTTCATTTGTTCGGTGTATCCGAACGTGAAAAAGAACCGAACGTCTATTTCTTTCTCTCTCGCTCTATCTTTATTTTTACAGAATGCGGTAAAACGCAGGAGAAACGTTCGGAGTTTCGCATCTTCTTTGAAAACTCCCCGTTGTAAGAGTTCTAAAATGAACGCACGCGAATCGAATGTACCCTAACGCGAGTTAACGATTCGCGAAACGATAGACGGTTTCCCCGGCGTTGTAAGAGAAAACAGAAATTCGCGGCTCGGTGCATAGAGCTAACGGCGCATAATAACGTTGATTTATGTGCTTACAATGTATAGAACAAGCCGTACGCCAGACATAATTTTCTCGACGGCGATGCCAAGTAGCAATGGCGGCTCGGTTATATTTAACAAACTCAAGGAACATTAGTAGCCGAGTCGCGTTACGGGAAATATGTCTTCATTCGGTTCTAACTGGCAAAGCTACAGGCGAAACGTTGCCGCCGTTAACAGAAATCTCCTCCATTCGTCATATACCCGTTACCGAAATTAGATCGGAAAATGTCTCGGTAGATTTTGCCACGCCTTGAATTATTCATGTTGGTATACGTTTTCGACTGACTCTCGCGGTCCAGCAGGAGGGAGAGAGTAGTTTCACTTCGAGCTGGAAACAACGCGACACGTCGTCGTTATTCTTCTTTGAATACTGAAAATCTTCTTCTTTTTATAAACAGGAAACATCAGGCATCAATCTAGCGGAATCAAATTACGTGGATCGTCACACGTGCAAAACATCCGTAAAGACACTTTTTATGAGACACGTCTTCCAACTTACAAATTAGGATACGTCTCTCTCAATTTATATATATATATATATANNATATATATATATATATTATATCGCTCGTTTGTTGCCACGATAGATTAATCTAAAAATCTTGATTTTCATTAATTAACGATATCACGAATTCCCAGGTGTTCAACTCTGTCGAACGATATCGAACTTATGATAAAAGTATCCTACACGATACGTTCGTATCACGCGTGGCCTCGCATCGAATACAAGTTACGTGCTTTCCCGAAGTTCGCTAAGTTAACCGCGCGTTACAACAACGCGAATAACTCGTAACGAGGTAGGAAAACTTCTTGACCGGCCTGGAAATCAATTTTATTCTCGCTCGAACGCAACACGTGCGGCTAACAAGCTGGTGGCTCGCGATTCGTATATATCCCGCCACGGTGAAAATCACCGAGCTAAAACGTGCTCGCGCGTGGAGTTTGAATGCAATTGCTACGGACCTGCTCGGTAAATTCTGTCTTCTATTAAATTCCTTTGTTCATGGCCTCGACGGAACCTTCCAACCATCCCCGAGAATCACCACCACCGCTGCAGCTACCTCCTCTACCACCATCGTCGCCATCTTGATCGTCTCGTTCGACCTACTCCCCTTACGTAGGTATACTCTGTTCGCGTCTAATTTGCCAAGTGGTAAGCGTCAAGCTAGTGCGAACCACCACCCGGGATCTAGTTAACGATAAGCTCGAGATCGCGTCCGAGAATAGTGCTGGATTCTTTACGATTTCGGGACAACCGGTGTGCCGGACTCTCACGTTTGTTTCGTTCTCGTGAGAACGGGTAAACGTATTGGAGTTAATTCCAAAATGGATACGCGAGAATATATTCATTCGACTGTACAGCGTTGTATAATTTCTTCGATTTTCTCTCAAATTTTATGCAATTTTATCCCGTTTGCTTGATTAAGAAACTGATATACGTAAAGGGCCGTAAAAGGGTCACGTGATGTCACGTGACTGGTATTTAAGTTAGAATCTAAGAAGATTATATTTCTGCATCGGCCACACGAGATGTAATTAATAACAAAAAAGTAAAAGTTGCAAGTAAGCGCATAAAATTAATAACCTATTCCTATCTCTACTCCCACATCCATACATATATGTATATGCAAATAAATAATAATCAAATAACGTTCTCTATCAGCGGACCGGTAATAAGATAAATTCCTATCTCTCTGCTGGCACCAGGACAATCCCATTATTTAACAAAATCCTCATCGTCGATTAACGGCCGTATATACCGCGCATGGCAATAATTAATCGTTCGGCACGTCCCTGAATTATCGATCGAGGGACGTTCCTCGTATAATCAACGATGGTCTCTCTCTCTCTCTCTCTCTCTCTCTCCCTCTCTGTGGTGCGTGCAATCGGAAGCGGCTGGTGTTAGCTATAAACGTTTACGATCGCATCGTTGACGAGGATATCAACCTCTGCCATTGCTACGTTGTCTCTCCTCGCGAGGCAACAATCGAGACGGCTCCGATCGTCGATACGATAAATCTTGACGAGCGTAACGCACGAGGCCGATTATGAGCGCGAGTTGATCATCGTTCGCTTACTATTCCAATCTGGATGAAGACGTTGCAGATTTGGAACTGAGAAATCGATTTCTCTGCTGGTAGAATCGGCGACGTTGTAATGTTGTATCGGAATAAACTTTCAGATGTGTAACGTAAAAAGCGTATAAAGATACACATTGTTAACAGGGTTGCATAGATACAGGGTGCATAAAAGAATACTTCAAAAGCTTTTTTAAATTATACAGGTACATATTTCACATACTAGTATCATTTTTATATAAAATATATTTTTAGAAAAAAGTATATTAAGTACTGTGATATTTTTTGTTGATGATTTTTTCTCTTCCTTCACCCTAGAAATATATTTTCCTAAAAGTGTTAACATTTATACGAAGCACCCTGTATCTTTCGAAAATTGTATCGCGAATGATTCGATCATTTTTCCAAGCACGACGTGTAAATCTCGAGATCGATCGAGTAAAAGCTTAACAAGAGAGAGAGAGAGAGAGAGAGAGAGAGAGAGAGAGAGAGAGAGAGAGAGAGAGAAAAGAAAAGGGTGCCAGGTTGAAAATGGATGAGAAATCGTGTTAAACGGGAGGCAAAGTCGTGCGAAGTTATACTCGTAATATGTCGGACGCACCTTCATGAAAATCCTACGGTGCTGTAATAACGCGCTAGCAGGTGCGCGAGTCGTAAATATTTCTTATTGGTAAGGGAATAGGTGGTAGGGCGTCACCTGCCACCCTTCCAAAGGGCCTATGCTGTCTCTCATTCCCCCCAGCCTCACCCCCTCGCGTCCCGCAACCTTTCTCTTCGAAGAACTCCCGTGGAAGCTGTGACACAAAAGCATATATACGAAAACTTTCCAGACTTCGATTCCCTCCTCTACCTACGAACGTACATACACGTTTCTATCTTCTTTCGATACTTTCCCGTCCCTTTTTCGATACCGTAAGAGGAAATATTTTTTCTTTTTTGTTATACATAACTTAAGTGCGTTTCAACAATAACAGCTTTTGGTAACCATCCTACTTACGTTAATTAAAGTGGACATCCCTATAACGTGTCCTCCTATGATACCCCTATAATGGATTATTAATAATTTTTCTTATTATCTACGCGTTACTTTACATGTTTCTCAAAAAAGAGCCGAAGTTTGTAATATTGTTGTAACTCGCGTATAAAAATGGAAAGTTTCAGGCGTTATCGTTAATAACAATGCGAAGAAAACTTGAACTGCATTCGATTGGATGAGAATTCTCAGGACATATGCGTTAACGAAAGCATCGAGGATGTTCAGCGACAATCGCGCTAATAGCCGTGAAAGTTATGCTAATGGAGATAACACAGATTGTCACTATTGCTGGAATTATGGGTAATCGGATGAAACGAACGTTTAGCTCGATACATCGGGGATATGCATTAATGCGTCTATCGTCACATCAAAGGGGAATATCTATATATATAGGTTGATACATAAACATATATGTATGTATACATGTATATAGATGCATATATGGAGAGAACGGAATAGGTTAGAGCATATATGTATACGTAGGTACAGTTTAACGCGTATTACATGTGCATGTCACAATCATTCGCAATAATCCGTTTCAAACAATTTATATATACATTATAAAATAGATACGTATATATCTATATCTATAACATATATATACAATAGATTCTTTCACCTATATAAATAACGATCGTAATAAATGTCGTTCCAACCGAAATTCGGTTCACGTGTTTCACTCCGGTCTTAAAAAAAGAAGGAGCTCGCGCCGTAGATCTTACGAGGCAACGAAGCGAGAAGCCGGTGGATCTTCGTTCGTCCGTTAAAATTCCGGATAATGTCGTCGAGGAGAGAAAAAGAAAGAGCGCGAGGTAGGTGGGGAATAAGGACACGTGGAATTTGGACGGACATGTGTTCGCGAACCGAAAGTACCTTCGTAAATCTCGAGGACGAGGGGTTATATATGTTCCGGAAACGTATTCGAAGTTTGCTCGTAGGACGATTTCGAACGGATTGACGGTGAGTACGGTCGTTGTCGTCATCCTCCATCTCCTCTTTCACCTCTCTACTTCCCGTTCAACATTCTCCGGCATGAATATTTGCGGAAGAAAAACATTGCTCTTGGCTTTGTGAACTCGGTAAACAAATACGGTCGCATGCAAAATATACCCACCTATATTTGCTATACCATGTTTGCATGAGGAATTAAACGGAAACTTTTTTCCCCTTTCACCTCCACCACCACCTCCTCCTCCTCCTCCTCACTCCTTCGATCAACACGAAATCTATTCATTCATCTCGCGTGATCAAATTATTATTGCCAATAATGTTTCTATACACCGTTCGCGACACGTCGTTTTCCTCATTCTTGTTAATTCATCATCCTTTTTTGTCACTCGTTTATTTAGTACGAAGATACGCGACTAGGAATACATTTCGGTACACGTACGGTGACACATGCTCCGGAATATGGTAAATCTTGGCGCTTCCAACCTACCGCATAGACTTATGTTTGTTTATGTATGAGCATCAAAATAGCAAACATGATTACCGCCAAGGACCAGGGGATTACTCTTGCTCCGGATAAATCGGTACGATAGCGTAAGCGTTGTCAACCGCCTGGAGATAAGTGCACATGTCGCAAATGTATACACACGTGTGTATTTGTACGTATGTACATACGCGCACGCGTGTACGTTTCGTAAGCTTCTTTGAGGTTTACGTATCGAGAAATGTTTTCGCCGTGAATCAGAGTCTTCGTTTTAGAAATATCGTAAGATTAAATAACAAACTACGTAGATTGTCTTTTCTTAAGTTCAAATTACTCAAACTTGACACGAATCCGTTATAAAATTCATCCGTAAATATATTTCACGTAATGTCTACGTACAAAGTTATACTTCACGTGGATAACTATATATAAAGTATAAAACTAACGGCTCCCGCGTTTGCCCCGTTCGGCGACCGGCAATTTTTCTTCCAAAGACGCATCGTTTGTTACGTCCCCTTATCGATGATGAAGTATCGATTTTAATGATTTGTAAAAGGCACCACGCTCTCGCCGTGCAATCGAGCGTCACGTGAAACAGATCGAATCGACGGTTGCCAGACTAGAGTGGAAAAGAAAAGAGAAGGAGCCGAGGAAGGAGGAACGCGAAAGAAAGAGAGAGAAGCTTGACAAATTATAAGATTAATCGTGGGGGATTTCGGTCTCCTGAGCTATCATCAATTATTTTTTTTTCTTTTTTTTTT
>JAIFRP010004408.1:180632-191853 GCA_032403825.1 Odynerus spinipes
GGAGTGGGGCTGAAAGGGGAGACCGTGAAGAGTGAAACGGAACTACAAATATTTTGTTTCCCCCTGCCCTCCCTCACTCCCCCCGGGTGCGAACAACTTCACTACCCTCCGTTTCTGTCCCTCCCTCACCCCTCCATGTCGATCGTTCGTCGTTTCTCGTATCGATGGTATTCGGTCCCCTTTAATAAATTCGGCTACCTGCCGTGTGAATATGGCAGTCGTGGAAACAGAAATTAATTGTGAACTGGTGATTGGGAATTATTCAGGAATCGTTGGAGGGCGTATCGAGCCGCGTATCGAGAAATTAACTCTGTAGTATCGAGTCTCGAGTCCCGATGGATATACAGAATGGCCGCCGTTCTGTTATTCCGATTTTTTGTTTTCCTTTTTGTCCTTTTTATCGTTAAGGTCGGTAATTGATCACTGTGTTTGAATGATTATATTAGGTTTATAATATATCCTGACTGATACTTATGATGATTGATAAATAGTAGTAGTAATGGGCAGCGATAATGTTTAATCTTAATAAATATATTATAAAACAGATATTATTAAATTCATGTTGAAAAAAAAGATAACTGGCAACTGATGAAATCTTTCGAATATCAATTTGCAGATTTTAACCAGGACGGTCAACCGGATAACATAAGTTTCATGATAAAACGCGTGAAGGTTCACGGAGAGGATGCGGTGCAGGATCCTTCTTATAGATTTACGGGTAACTACGGAGTCGAGGAATTCCTCGAACTATTCTCCGGTAAGTAAACTATTAAGTATCGATTTCATTTATCTTTCTTATCTTTTTCCTAACAAGTTTAAATCTCGTGGCTCGTGTTTTTTATGCCGATCGATTTGTTAACGCGAATATTAAGATGACATTGAACAAATTAATAAGTTCATTTTAATAATGATTGTGTTTACAGTAGTAAAAAAAAAGATTCGTTCTATAATAAAAATTTGTAAGCTAGTTTCACTAACAAACATATTTAGAGTATTAACAAGAGATTCTTATCTGTAATAAAGTAAAATTAATTGTAAGTAAAACAAATAAGTAGAACAAGAGAATGCGTAATACACGGAGAAAGTGACTGAGAAACGTCAAAGAGATTATTACACGACTCTCTCCCCCCTTTCTCTCCCTCTCTCTAAGAGAGAACGATCTAACGTACCAGTAATCCGTCTAACTCGAGCGTGACTTTCGAACTATGCATAAGCCAAGCCTCGCTCTAATACATTGTAGCAATACACACACACACACACGCGTAGGTAAGTTCATAGGCGTCTCAAACTCGACTAGAGCTTAGAATTTACGCGGTATGATCGAGAGAAACGTTCGATGCTGAGAATGGAAGAATGGATGCCGGTCGAAAATTATCCGTGTATATACCTTCATCACTGTCAGTAGTTACGGTCAACGTCTCGCCAGGGCCAGCCTCAAATATCACGGAAACATGAATTATTAATAAGACAAGCAGCCGAAGTACGTGCTCGAGTACTTCGGAGTGGGGCCCTTGCCGAGAGCTCGTCATTCGTTAATTAATCGTAACTTTAATTCGCGGTGTAAAAGTGTGAACGAAAGAAAAAAGAAGAAACGAGAATGAACGGGAAGAAAAAAATAGGTGAACGGAGGAGAGGCAAAAGGGAAGGGGGTGGTTTGAAGAGGAGGTGAATTATACGAGGAGACGAGGAGAAGAAAAAAAATAGGTGTCGTTGAGAACCTCGCTACGGGAATTCACGAAAGGCGATGAAATACTTTCGTTTTATTCCAAAGCTCTCTCTCTCTCTCTCTCTCTCTCTCTCTCTCTCTCTCTCTCTCTCTCTCTCTCGGTCTTGGTCTCTCTTTACAAGTGCCGTTCACTCGTTCTTTCCTTCATCGTTTTACTCGACCCTTTGCTCGCTCCTCTCCCTCTCTCCTTTTTTTCTACACTCGACTCGTTTCGAACACTGCTCTTCCTTCTTTTCATCGCCAGTCGATGAAGCTTAATAAAGCAAGGGAGTCAAGCTTTTAAGCACGCGTCTCGCGACTCTTTCCTTCGTGTTCCCTCTTTTTTTCTTCTTTTTAATTTCACATAATTATCTCGAGCGTCGATCGTTCTATTATTTTTAAATATTTTTTTAAGGAAACCTATGTATATATGTCATTGCACACTTTTTCTTCGTTTCCACTTTAGATTATATTATTTTTACAATTATGATAATTTTTGATCATTTTTGACGATACTTTTTGCAGACTTTGTTCACCTTCCTTATAGTTTGCAACGTCTGCCTTCTGATTTTCACCATCACTTTTAACTCGGAGAAAAATTCTTACGATCTTATCGCTTCGACCGTAAGAGAGGCCTCGCGCACAGAAGAAAAGCAGATCGATTTGCCTAAGTACCATTCCTCGTTGCACAAAGGAACGAAGAATAGGAGAACGTCGATAAAACGTAAAGTTCCATAAATCATGGCGGATGCCTCCAAGCCATTTCCGTAACGTCGTTTAACGCTAATATCCAAGAACGCGTGGCAATAGGAGAACGCGACCGAGGACGATGGAGAAGGTGAAAAAGTTGGGAGAAAATCGGAATTGGAATATATTCAAAAGAGAAACTATTTATTTCTTTCTCTCGCTCTTTTTTTTATCTTCTTTCGTACGCTGTCAATCACAGTGACGAAATCGTTTTCGAACGGTGAAGGTCCAAAACGGGACGTGCAATTCATCTCGAACGACGTCTCACCGATTTTCGATTTCTTACAGCGGAAACGGAGACGCGATAAATTTTACGTACTTTATCTATCATAAATAAAATCAATGGTGAGATGTAATTTTATATTTCTTTTAAAATCCATGGAATCAAAGATTTATAAAACTATCCAATCGAGGTAAAAATGAAGTTAAATATTAAATGGTGGGAACAAAGGTTATTCGTAAAATAAAATATTCGTTAACAATTTTATCTTGATTTTACTTTAATTACAAATATTGGAGAAAACTTCATTTTGCCTGCCACAATTTCCGAAGCGTTTTATAGGAAAGTTATTTAAAAATATAATAACCCACTTGTGTCTCGATTTTCGTGTCAGATATCTTCTATTTCTCTTTCTCTCGTGCGATCGTACAAACACGTATATCCAATTCCGTACGTGGCGAAATTTTCGACGAAACGCGAGAATCGTGATATGAGAGCTTTCGAAAGATCGGAAGCTGCGAATATGAGGGAAAGAAATAAGAGTAAAAAGATGACTGTAATCTGAACTAATAAGAGTATCGTGTTAACGTAATGCGATTCGAGGCGAGGTAACGATGACGGATGTAATGGCATCTCCCTATCTTTCTCTCTCTCTCTCTCTCCCTCTCCCTTCCTCTCATCAAAGGTGTCCTTACTTCTCTTGCAAGTGTCGGCCACAGCACGATATCACACGGTTCATATTTCACGTTCCGTAAGATGGCCTCCTCCCGTCGTCCATGATTTTCTAAAGGCTGACAATACGGAATGCTTCTCCCCTTTCGATCGCAGGGTGGGATAGGGGAAGGGGGGACATAAAAATCTACGGTAGAATATATCGGTTAACGATGGCAGATATAAAGGACGAAAGGAGATATAAAATCCCTTTCTGGTATCTCGCGTAGGCGACGACAATTTATTTCGTTTTTTAATATTCGAATATTTCCATGATCGTATCGTATCGTAAACAATCATGAAAACGTGGGTATCTACAGAATACACAGGCGATCCCTTTCGACCGTAAAAAAAGAAAAAAAAATGTTCTCCGGAGTGAAATATTTTTTCTCATAACGGGACATCATGAATCATAATTCGTTATAACGTAGTTTTCGTCTTATCTGAAGACACGATGAGAATATCTTGGACTTTATAACAGACGATCTAGTTAAGTGGGACAATTCGTATTTATATTTCGTAGCTTTTTGGCAAAATTAGATTTGGATCCCTTATTCCAAGAAGATTGCAATATATTACAGTAGTAATAACAACATCCACCGGATATACTTCCGTTATTTGTAATAATATAAACAAGTACACTTTTGCAAGTTTAGATATCGGTATAACGCGTAATCATAATTATTCCTGATTGCGTGACGTAATGACCGAAGGCGGTCAAATCTCCCCGTAAGCGATTTGAAACCGGTAATACCAGCAAACATAATGTGCACCCTGTCGAAGAGGGTGGGTTCTCTGACTATGGTGGGCATAATACTCGGCTTCATCGGGCTCGCCGATCAAGTGGACGGTGCACAATGGAAGTGTACACTTTGCTCTACGATAAGGACTACCGATTATGCTGGCTGGAACTTTATCCGGAGCGAGCTCCGAAATCCGCTTGCGTAGCATTAATGCGTTCTAATTTTTCGCGCGGTGTTAAAGTACACTTAGAACATCTCGAATGTTAGAATGGAATATTTAAGTTGTTCGATGAAAACGTAGACGAATATAATACACGAGTCACATAGGACGTGATTGCATTTATTTGTTATTTATATTTTTTTAGGAAAAATAATAGGAAATAGAAAAGGGAACTACAAAGAGTCTGATCTGATAACCTAATCTAACCTAATAAAAGAAATAATAATAAATTGATCAATGCGATGGAGGATCAATGCACGTTCGAGTGCGTGGGCCGAAAAGGTCGGAGAGAGAAAAATTTAAGTCGAACGCACGTACGAACGCTCCTATCCATTTTTTATAACTCCATCTCTTCCTCTACATATATTTTTCTTAGCCTTCGAGTAAGACTCGTTAATAATGAACCACATTGGCTCTATCCATAAGCGTAGAATCTATTATTTATCCAAAGTGCATTTAGCTTAGATGGGAATTATAAATCACGTTTAATTCGATCGATTTCTCAAGAATCGAGAGAAACTTTGTCGCTAAGCGTAAGACAAATTTATGAAGAAACATTGTTCTTTGGCGATTTGTAAATACAAGTCTGTTTTTTTTTACTTATTTTACAGAAGAAGACTACGACGCGTTTTGTCTCTCCTACATGTTCACCTACCGTGATTTCGAGAAGGGGACGCTTGGTCTGGCCTGGACAGGTGATCTGAAGAACGCAGGTGGAGTCTGCGAAAAGAATGGAGTAAGTGTTTCACAATACCGTTTTCACACTTAATTAAAATGTAATAATTTTCTTAGAAATTAACATAATCCCCAAAGAGACATTTTCTTCGTCAAGCCATTCCAGATTTCCCCAATCTGTGAAAAAGGTTGATAATAAAAATTTCATTACAGTAGCTATCATAAACAAGATACGTGGCTAAATTAAGGCAACGCTCAACTCGTTAAATTAATCCGCCAGTACGACGTCCAACGCCGAAGCCTTTTATTAAATTATTTATCGAAAGGCCTGCCGCTTCGAACTCGCAAAACAGGTGCCCGTTCGAGAGCATCGTTGGGTAATGGAAGGACACCGTTTTCATGTTACAGCATTATAGAGGTAGCATGAAATCTCTCAACACCGGCATAATCACCCTACTCAACTACGGGAAGCACGTACCACCGACGGTTTCTCACGTTACCCTCGCGCACGAGATCGGCCACAATTTCGGATCTCCTGTAAGTTTACAAGAGCGTCTCGTAGGTAGTAGTAGCTACTCGACGACATCGTCGTTGTTCGTTCGTGCGTTCGAGTGTAAAAGCCTAGACGAAATGTATGTATCGCGTACACGTATACGAGTAAGAGACACGGATAGACCCATACCACCCCCTGCTCCCTCTCCAGCATCTCATCTCGAATGCCAGCGAGAACGCGAATCTACATCCTCTTCTTCCTCATCTCGCTCCACTCCTACCATCGGGGAAACAACAAGCTCGCAAACTTTCCTACTAATCGGCCGGCGCTTGAACAACCACCGGCAGACAAAGTGACGTCTCGGAGAAAGTTCAGGGCCGTATCAGCTGAAAATTCGCGAGATCTTCCCCGAAGCGAGCATATACCTTCTACCGTGTAACTTATTACTATCCTACCGTGTCATCCTTCGACTTCTTTTCTCTTTCTTTCTCTCCTATCGTCGTAAACCCCTCGAGGAATATTTCCCCGGCAGCGTCAAATCGAATCACCCGTGAAAAGCGTCGCTTCCCATCGGGATCTCTCTTAAAATATCCGAAAATGCTGACTCCTGGACGGATTTAAAGTCGTTATCGCGAAGCACGTCGGAAAAGAGCCACGATGCCGTCTTTTTTTTATTTATCTTCGTTTTTATTCCGTGACCTTGTATATATCCCAGAATTCGTACGTGGGACGGTCTCCTATCTTACCTGAAATAAATCGTTTATTATAAAACCGGGGCAGCTCCATTTTCTTCGTTAACGAGATATTGAAAATTCTCTTATAAAAATATACAATCTATTTTTTCGTCGAAGAAACAAAGCTACCCACTTTCATAATAAACGATAAAAGACGTTTGATTTGATGTTGACGCTTACTCCAAGCGTCTCTTCCCTTCCTTTCTCGTTTCTTGTCCAGTTTCATTTTTTTTACTTCTAACAAGCGAGAATAAAATAGATAATAAAACCCGTACGAGTAATAAAATCGACGTCCCGACCGTCGAGCCCTCGACCCATCGAACTTCCTAATTCTTTTTGATCGAGAATGCAATAACCGAGACTATTGGCTGACCTTCGACCATCGTAGGCCACCCTTCAAGATAAAAAAGAAAGAAGGGGGATGAGAAAAATGCGACACATCGAGTGATCCCCCCCAAGGGAATCGAACGTCTCCGAAGGTCTTTCCGTGTTCCACTTCGTGTTCTTCTTTCCCCTTTTCCCGAACGGGGAGAACGAAAAGCAGTGGGAAAGGCGATTTCCTCGTGGCGACGAAATTCAATTCGGGATACGATCCCGTGCCCGTTCATGCGCGTGACGCGTCCTTCGCGCATTGTACCGCGATTCCATACGCAAAGGACACGCGAGGGCTTTGCAATTTTTCTATCTCACTCTTTTGCCTGCGTCCGATGTTCCTGCTACGAGGCATCGCGATGGGGAATCGAATATCGAATCTATTCGATCGTGAACTTCGTAAGCGTCCTAGCGATCGTGTGATTGACTAAGTCTTCAAGTTATTAAATATTCAATAATTGTCGTTATCGTATAGTTATATACAGGGTGGCATCTGTTACGATAACGCCAATTTGTTTAAGAAAAAAAAAAAAGAAAAGCATAATTATGGTTCTTATCATTCCACTTATTCAAAATACCTCTAGAATTATATTCAAATAAAAGAAAAGTTACAAACTATTACGGAGAATGAAGATCTCGAAAGTTCGAACTCGCCGTGCTTGACTTTATCAACCCAACGATAAGACACGCTCCTAATCAAAAGTTTGAAATATCCTCTTACGATTACATAAACTTATATACCTATCGTTTGTATAAGTTGTAAGTTTGTACCTACGTATTATCAAAGTTACCATATCTCAAGTTAAACACTGAAATCTGAAATGCAAATAACAATAGCAACTCGATCGCATCGGCCATTCATCTAAAATCTTTAGAACTTCTGTGCCTGCCCCCTAAACTGTTAAACGGGTCTGTATACAGTCCGAAACGAAATCGGGACCGTAAATGAAGTCCTTAAGAGGACTTTAGAAGACACATTTGTCGTGACGTTATCATCCATTATTTCCATTCGGCTTTGGTACGGATACAAATGCGTTTAGATCCTTCGTAAATGAGGGTTCGCTACTTTACAGGCATTGGTGTAAATGTGTGCGTGTGTCTTTGTGTTTGAAAAAGAGAGAGAGAGAGAGAGAGAGAAAGGGAGAAAATGGTCGCAGAGTTTGGACGAGTTTGAAAACGTTTTTCACTCAGCTGCTTCCCCCCTCCCCTCTCTCTCTCTCTCTCTCTCTTCATCTTTTTCGACTTTTTCTTTTCTTTTTTTTTGTCTTCTTTTCTTCCTAACTCGATCCCAACACACAGCACGATCCGGACGAGTGTTCACCAGGCGGCGAGGATGGGAATTTCATAATGTTCGCGAGAGCTACCAGCGGTGACAAGCGTAACAACAATCGATTCAGTCCATGTAGTCTCGTCTCCATAAACCCGGTCTTGAATGCCAAGGCTCGCTCGGTTAAGGGATGTTTCGCCGGTGAGTACAATAAGTCTCAAGATTTCAATTATATTCCCAGCCCCCTCCCCCTCCGATCCCCCCTTCCCTGTACCCACTCTACCACTATGTTCTATCTAATAGACAGGACACACTCCCTGAACGAACATTTTCGGTGTCCCGAATACGCCATAGCCGGTTGTCTGGTAATTCAAGAGAATTCCTACGACCATCAGCTATTTCGCTATCCTTTAGATTATATGGGTGAAAGGAAGGGAGGGAGAGAATTAAGGTAACCTTGTTACTAGGACGGGTATTACGATTCGTTCTTGATTAACTATCAAAATATGACCTACGAGTAAAAAATAAAACATCTTGTCCTATATGTCAGGAAAAAAACTCTCCTAATGGACGTGTAAACTACTTTCATATTTTAATATTTAACGTGACTCATCAAAAATCAGCTCAGCAGATACATTTTGGGAATTTATGCTCTATATCGGAGGTTCCCAACGTGAGGTATGCGTACCCTTGGGGATATGCGGTTAAACTTCAGGGGGGATACTCCGTGAGTGCTCCAAAGTCGCTAGATCTAGTATACAAGTTGGTTTATTTAAGTAGTCACTTAAATATCTCTCTTTCAATTATGATTATGCAAAAAAATATTTTTTATACGTCGTTCGAACGATATTAGGCTTGAATATTTTTTTCCGGATTTTTCAGTTATCGATGTTTTTTATTATATACAATTACATTCTTGACCGCTGCGACCGCTATTTATCATCAACTAATAAAAATATGGATAAATAACATTTTCCGTGCTAAATTTTGCCAAATATTTTTTTTACAACCCCGAGAAGGATTCGTTCCTACTCGAACGAGAAAAGTAACGTCATCGTAATGGTTTTTCCGAGCGGATTAAATAAAATCGTTTTTCAACGCTCGACGATAAACCCGAAAAGAGAGCGACATAGAGAGAGAGAGAGAGAGAGAGAGAGAGAGAGAGAGAACAACAGTTTCGAAAGCAATTCGAAACAGCACAAAGAGATACAGGTGGCCTTTTACGGACGGACGGAGTCCCTTCGAGTGACAAACAAAGAGGAAAGCTCGTCTATTTTCTAGGCAAAAGCTTTTAGGTGCGACGCGGGGTTATATACGCCCCGTAGAAAACGAAGGTTCGAGGACGGTGAGATGCTACGGGATCGAGTACGGTAAGTCTAGCTCTGGAGGGTGGAGGTGGTGCTGGAGGATGGTTGGGGGGTTGGAATTCAATTAAAACGGAGTCGCACGCCTGAGTCGAGTGGGAGCGACTACCCAGTCAAATTGCTCTTCTAATCGGTACATTCGATTAATCTTGACAAAGACGCGTGTAATGGACTGTCAAGTGAGCCCGTCGACCGTGAAGATGAAAGAAGAAGAGATCGAACGCGTGGGCCCTCGCGCGTACGACGAAATTACCAATTCTCGCGATTTCGTCTGTTTTCTTCGAAACGGGAATTTCTTAATCCTCTTAACTCTTTCTACTAGAAATTTAGGTTGGTAAAGCATAGAAGGGCAAACAGTGTAATTCTTTCGTAAAACAGTCTTCCCTTATCGTAACAATTTCTCATTTACGATCAACGTCTATAAAATAATCTATGAAAATTATTTATCTCGAATAACTCGTGAGCAAATTAGCGCGAAAAGTCTCACGGTCTTTAATTTAATTAAGGGAATCTAAAACAAAGGAAACGAGGGAGGGGCAAACAAAATTACGACAAAGACTTCGAATAATCCGGAGGGATAGCCAAACGTTATCGCATTGTTAGACTCTAGTCGAAGTAACGTAGATATCCAGGAGAAAGCATCGATCCATCGTAGCGCACGAGTGCCGGTGGCAGACACTCGCGAGAGCTTCAAAGTACGAAATTCCCCAACGAATCCTACCGGTATCACCGCGAAAAAGGAGCTACGTTGCGTAGTGCATAACTGACATGCCTATCGTGCCTTTTACAATCTCACATTACTTCGGCCACGGAAACGTAGAGGAATTCATCCTCGGCTCACGGAGACTGAAACAAAGTGGGACTCCGCCCATCCTCGAAATTCTATCGCGAATTCCTCGATTTATTGCAAAATCTAGAGCGTGTTATATAAAGAGTCGTGGCGTACGTTTTGTAACGTGTAATAAGCTATTTTATAATGGGTATTATATTTTTCATAGATTCTTATAAATATCCGAGTGCGTACGTATATAAATTTTGTCGTTCAACAATCTCTCTCTCTCTCTCTCTCTCTCTCTCTCTCTCTCTTTCAACTTGTAAAAATAGAATAGAAAAACAAAAGTCGAACGAAGAGCAAACATTCCCGAAATACGTAAAACACGAGATTAACATTAATTCCATTAAACCGCGACGAAGGTTATCCGACCGTCGAGCTTCATTAAACCGGAGGATTTCATTAAAACTGCCGACGGAGATCTGATTAAGCTTTATTACATCTCATTTGCTTTAATGCGCACGAGATTTTCTTTTCTACTGCCGTCTTTTTTCCCTCCCTCCCTCCCTCCCTCTCTCTCTACCCCCTTTTCTTTCTTTCTTACTTCCTACCTTCCTTTTCTGTCCACCCCTGCACCCCATCTCCCCCGCCTGAATTTCCTTCCGGGCAGCGGCAGGAGCAGCAGGACACGCGATTAACCTGTCGAACTCGTCGTTTTCTTCTGTTCGCTTCGATCCCCGTAGGAACAATCACTCGTTATCGGACAAAAGGAGACATGGCACGAACGACAGCGGGGGTGGCCCGAGGGGCGGAAGGGTCGGTTAATTATCGGTCGGGTATTGAAAATTACGTTCGGACGAGAGTCGCCGATTTTTCTTTCTTCTCGTGAAATTAATGATTACCGACGTGAACGAATTTCTCAAAAGCGAGTAAAAAAGAACGGGAGGAAACGGATGTAAAAAAAAGAAGAAGAAGAAGAAGATGGAGGAAAAAATGAGTCGAAGATATACCATCGATAATTTACGCCATTGTTCTAAGTTCCGCGTCCCGGCGGGGGACTTTCCTACTTGGAGAATAACAACCTTGGAGAACGATCTTGAAAGATAGCGAATGGAGTCGGAAAATGGGACGTAAATTTTCTCCGAAAGACTCTTTCTCTCTCTCTCTCTCTCTCTCTCTCTCTCTCTCTCTCTTTCTC
>JAIFRP010004408.1:197234-229280 GCA_032403825.1 Odynerus spinipes
TATATATATATATTGACTTATTCCACTTGCGTTTTACCTCACCACCTTTAATATTCCACGTCGACGTCGAAGCTTTTAAAAGAGCTTTATACAAAGTGTCCCATTTAAAACCGAACACCTGAATATCTACTTTGTATCGAGTGGTGTGAAAAATATTGCAGGGCACGACTGCACCGTTCCAAGGAGCAAATGCAATTGTATGAACAACTGCGTCCTCCCAATAGGACAATAAGGATAACATGGTATTCTCCGAGTTTAATTTTTTGATAACCTGCCATATTATGATAACGAAAATATTTCGTTCCATTTTTTTAAAAAAACATCAATGATTTGGATATTTAAAAAAAAAATACAAACTAGATATTCAGGAGATCGGTTTTAAATGAGACACCGCGTATATACGAGGCGGGGCTACCGCGAGATCGTTATATAGAAAAAGCATGAACCGTTTGAAAGTTGCAATTAGTTTGACCGCGAATCCCATTGAAAGCGTACTTTTTTAAATACAAATTTTCCGTCTACTCTCTCGTTAACGAAGTTTCATGGGCTGCGTCGACGAAAAAAAGCAAAAACGGGGGAAAATGTCAGCGGTAGTCATACGCTCGCATTGTTTTCCTATTCGAGATAAATCTTGCGCTCTTTGTCAAGGAAAAACGTTACGATCTCAAAAGTTAAAGGGTCTCGTTAATGGAATATACGAGGAACGAGAACGCCGAGGTCTCCCCCTCTATTTACGAATCACTCATAACGAACGATTCAAATTCACCCGAGTCCTTATCAAAAGATTTATTCCCGCGTGAAACATATCTTCAGAAATTAGACGTACGCGCAGTTGATACCGTGTAGATAACGAACGTTGCAAATAACCGAAAGCTAGAGCTCTCGGTGTCCCGCCATGCATGACACACGCGAGTCAAGCCGATAACACGATCACGTCTTGCTTCGAGCACCATTAACGCATTCCCATGGAGACCATACCGATCTCATAGTCTCTCTCTCTCTCTCTCTTTTACTCATTCTATCTCTCTATCCTCTGTCACAGGGACCGTGCTGTACGTCGGCCTGTACTTTGCGCAACGGGGACAAGTGCAGGGACGACAACGGATGCAGGGATGCGAGCTTTTGCGACGGTCGTGGTCCCCAGTGTCCGCCATCCATCAACAAGCCCAACAAGACCATATGCAACGAGGAGTTCGTCTGCTACATGGGGGTGAGAATACACGACTCGACTATCTCTAGCCTGCTTCCTCTCGTGCGTACATGTACTTTACTATACACAACATGCACGCACGTACACACGTGGCGAGTCCTTTCGAATGTTCTCCAAGCATCCAGAGGAGCGAGCAGAAGCGAGCAGAAGCGAGCACACTGCTTGGCCACTTCACTACTTCCTTCTCTTCCCTCCTCCCCCTCCATTCCTTTTCTTTGTGTATACGCGTATCTGTATGTGTTTGTGTGTATGTGTGCAGCCCTTCCGTCGCCATCGCCAGCAACCGATTCAACGTTAGCCGTTACCCCTCGTATTGATCTACGACCACGAATTTATGGACGCGAACGATTCCTGCCTTTGTCAACTCCCATCTGGGACGGCAGGCAGACCGTCCCTGGAACTTCGCCGAATGATCCATTGATCGATTTTTGCGAAAATTGGAAAACTGTCACGCTACCTGACACGCCGCCGGCCGGGCGACTATTTCGTTCTTGTTTCGCGTGTTGTCCCTTCTACCGTGTTCCGACGTATCATCCAGCTAAATTAGCTCCCTCACTTTTCGTACGTACACGTTGTGTGTGCGCGCGTGTGTGTGTGTGTGTATGCAAGCGTATGCTTTCATGTAGCGGGATCAACGACGGTACAACGTCGATACCCGGGTAGCTGGGTAAACATTTTCGTGACCGATAGATTCCCCTCGAATTTGTTTCGAGAATTCCAAAGACGTTCTACTCTTTCTTAAGCGTTTTTCTTTTTCTTTCGTTTCCCCTATCCATCCGTCACGATTAGATACGATTAACCCATTCGAGAATGGCTTTTATCCAGAGGACGATCTCTAGACTCTTTTCTGCATAACAAAATATTCATAGGAACATTTAGTTGTACAATAAAAACAATAAAGAACATATACTCTATTTTTTTTAAAATCTCGCGTTGATTTTTCATTTTAATATTTACAGATACAGGTGACAATACTAATCTACCGCAAAACTTTACGCGATCTTCGGGATCTCGTTCAACAATAATTTTTCTAACCAATTAATTCCAACATCCTTATGAAGAAATCGAATTTAAAGGGTTACATTGAAAATTATTAACATATTTTCCTTTAGAGAGGAGGAGGCATGAAATGAGAGAGGCAGAGACTAGCGGGAGAGATAGAATAGTGATAAGGTAGTAACGGTGCATAGGGGCACTAATTACGTGTCTGTAAATCTCGATTGGATACGCGTTCGGCAAAATAGCCGGCCGCGCGCGCGCGCGTATCCTATTAATAATTAATTCGCGACGTCGCGCGTCTCGTTGTGTACGTATATACCTAACGCCATATTGCACGCTGCTAACCACCGGCATGCGAATACCCGCGGTATAGAAATATCGAGGGTGATTCGATAATCGTTTTAGCCGGCGCTTTCTCCCTCGTGGCCGTGCTCGCTTCGTTACACGTGACGTAGGTATTCCTCGATTAACGGGATCGATCTACGACCGAATGTCGACTAAATATAAAGTAGACGCAGGAATTGAAAACAAAAGTAGATAACGTATCCACCTGTAGTTTCATGATCAGACATATGTATGTATGAGCGGAAAAAAGTTAAGTACACCCAATTCTGTTTTTACACGAACTTCTTTTACACGATTTTGATTTAACATGGATTAGAAAAAAGATTTAATTTGGGTCGATCGTGTTAAATCAAAATAAGTCGTGTAAAAAGAGAATTAAATTTTTTTTCTACTTCGTGTTAAATCAAAATCGCGTAGAAGAAGTTCGTGTAAAAACAGAATTGGGGGGTATACGTTTAGGTATGGATAGATTTTATGAATCTCATAAAGCGACTTGAACTTGGAAGAAAAATTATAAAAATTAGCCGATCTGGAGACGTCAAAAATGCAAAACTTCTAAAAAGAAGTAATTATAATACATTTAAAAGTAATTGTACGAATACTTTCCACGCTCATCGTACGTTGAACTCTTTAGAATCGACAAGCGTATTAAATAATAAACGACTGATCAATCATGAAACTCGTGCAGCGCTCACGCGGAGCTCGTATTTTCGTTTCCCCTATTGTAACACGTTCGTTTCGATGCGTAGAATATCGCGATGAGGGAGGATTTTTATGAGCGTTTCTCACGACCATCTCGACGGGGAATCCGGCGCACTTACGGAATTGCCGCGGCGCGTCGAATTTACGATTCCCGGCAGAGCCGCTTCCTCGGCTAGTAACTTATTCATTGGGCTCTGTCTACCGTTTTCGCGATCGTACGTTCGTAGCAGTCATAATAGTGGATATACGGTGTGTGAATTACGGTGCTAATAGAACCGAGCGTGAGAAAGAGAGTAAGAGAGAGAAAATAAAAGACGAGATAATACTGAGTGTCTGAATAAGACCGACGCAGGATAAATGGAAAGATTTAAAGGTGAGGAACGTACGAAAAGTCGAAATCATCCTCGAGATATCGAGAAGACCGACGGCGGCTGGATTTATTATCGAATCACCGAAAAGCATTCGATGAATCGATAATAAATGAAATATTAATATTTCAAAGCGAACCTTTGAAATATTAACCTGACAATTGCATATAGCAAACGACAGTAGTTTTATTTCTATAAAAGCACGTTGAGACCCATTCAAATCTTGGTTTTATCTTCGTTTTATTACGTCGTGTCATTTTGAAGAAAACAGTTATCCGCGTCTGTGTGGAAACTGTTCGGTTCTCGAGATAGGAATATATTCCGCGTTATTTATTTATTAATTCGAACGAACATACGCTTTTCATAAAAAGTTATCGAACTTATCGTCGATAAGGGAGGATCGAGGATGAGATTGAAGAGAAGAAGGAGGGTAAAAGTATCAAGATATCCCGACGATTATTTCGTTTTAACTAAAGCGGCACAAATAAGGGCTCAGGAGTGGTGTTGGAACGAGCGCGATAAAATCTAACGCTCGAACTGCTTCCGTGTAACTTCTCGGCACGAATCTCGCAGGAGGGGAAAGTTCGGCCGTAGCTACAGGTCGAGAAACAATCGCTATTACAACGGCACTCGCGCTAGGAACGTACCGAGTTACGAATTTCCGTAGGGCGAGATCGTTCGAGTTGCATCGAGGCCACCTTATCGGCTATACGTGACTCTAATAAAGATGGGTCCAAGAAATTCAAGTAGTATACACGTATACACACAGTCAAAAATATATGCACACACATGTACTGTACATAGCAAACATATACGCGTTATATAAATATATAGATCTTAAATTTGTATAAAATTTACTTGTATATGCACACACATACATACGTATAATTATACATATTTCTTAATATCTTTTTATGTTAATAATATTAATGAAAATTTTCTTAATGTACATAATTCCCAATTGAAAATTTTTATGCAATTTATTTGTGTATACACATATACATATATATTTTAACAAATGCAACACCACCATGAGAATATTAATCGCGAGTATCATAATCAGTGTTAGCCGTAAAATCCGTGCTCTCTCTCTCTCTCTCTCTCTCTCTCTGTCTCTCCGCTTGGAAAGAGCCCGAGAATCCGTAAATAATCGAAAGCGTCCGTGGGGAAACGCAATTTTCTTGGTGACGCGAACGTCCAAAGGTCTCCGTTCGATTCAGTAGAACGTCGAATTCGATGTTGGAGTCGAGGATGCGACGTCGACGCCTCATTGTTGCCGACGGTGCGGAAACGCCAAAGCAAATTGCAAACTTTCGGGGGCGTAGCACGACAGCTGACTTCTCTCCTTGCTTTTCTCTCTCTCTCTCCCTCTTTCTATGTCTCTCTGTCTCACTTTCACTCACTCCGTTCGCATCCATCGTCTCTCCACCCCCCTCACGCCTTCCTCCTTTCCCCCAACCGGCCAACCGACCAACCGGCGTTATTGTACTTGCAAATTAGAAACCGACTATTTCGGGAATATCGATTTCCACGGCTCGTACACACGAGAGAAAAGCTCCCTCCACCTCTTCCTCTTCCTCCTCCTCCTCCACCTCCTCTCATTCTCATCCTCCATCTCCTCTACCGTTAGCTTGCCTCTTCGCGTACCAACGTTTTCCACTCGGTCGAATAGAATCGAATGTATCTGCTCCCCGTTACACGAAGCACCCTTTCTACCACTCTCCCTCCCTCTCTCTCTCTCTCTCTCTCGCCTGAAAAACAAATAGCGAGCTCGACTTTCCTACGTCCAACCTACCAGCGACAACGTAACATGCTCATTTGCCAGGCCGTACATTTGCCATTCTCTTTCTACTTCTTTCCCTGTGCCACACAAGGACCATTTAACTTCCAATCCGTGCTGCGTCGATCGGATAACTCCCTTCGTTGCGTCAAAAACCTCCCAACTCCATCCATGGAATCACTCGTTAAAATATACGCCACTAAATTTATGTAAAATCCTAGAGATCGTTGAAACTCATCAGTTGAGAACGATAACTGCCACTCAATAGTAAAGAGGGAGAGAAAGAGAGAGAGAGAGAGAGAGAGAGAGAGATAAATAGGTAGATAGAGAAATGTAGGGGGCTTCATATCGTCAATGAAGGCAATCGTAGAAATTCCCTTTAAACCTCCTCACTGGTGTATGCGTAACGGGTATTTCGTCGAACATCGAACGTCGAACGTACGCGGGACCCATTTCTGTCATTGAATGGACATTCGCATCATTATCGCTATCTTCGTACTACGTAGTCACGAAAGCGGTAACGTCCGTGAAGAGACGACAAACGGAACAAAGCTCGGCTAGTCCTATCATGAACAATGAGGAACGTTCGTGCATTTCCAGTAGTATCCCTCGTCATTCCGATCGCGTACGCCACTCCACAACTCTCGACGTCGCCTTTGGTATCTCCTGTAAATCATTCTCCACCCTACCCCTCCTCCCTCCTCTTCCTCATCCTCCTCATCCTTCTCCTACTCTTCTTCATGTTCCTACTCCTCTATACACCGATAATTGTAAAGCGATGGTGGTACTTTATCGGATCCTCGCATTGCTTTCAGGAATGCACCGGCAGCATTTGCCTGGCTTACGGTTTGGAATCCTGTCAGTGTATCGCAGCTCCGGAGGATCCACCAACTAAGAGCTGCGAACTCTGCTGTAAATTACCGGGAGAGGATCAACCGTGCTTGTAAGAGATCATCATTATACACTCCTCCTAGTATCTTACCGATAAGGGATTTCTCGTTTCCTGCTTATCATATCCGGAGATTGCAAAATTATCGACTTTTGTCAGCGACCAAAAAATATCTTATGAAAAGTCTGATTTGATAAGAAAAAGGTATAAAAGAGAAACATTAGCTAGTTTGTTATTATCATTTAATTTATCGATCACGGTAGATGTTCAAGTTGACATCAATTTTCTTCTAAACGATAATTAATACGCGATCGTTTTTATTATATATCATATTATTTATAATTGCTGTACATACCCTGGTCCCGTGGGAGCAGACTTTCGGGACACTCTCTATGTACGCAACATACAGACACGAAACGGAAAAGCGTTTTTCCCCACCGTGTACAAAAAGTTAAATTGAAGTCGCGCGCGTACAAACACTTCCTTCGATCTAAAGGGTGAGGGAATCGTGGTGGGGATCGAAGGTTGGAAGGTGGGGGATAAAAATGGGAAAGGAAGCTTTAAGGAAGTAAATTCTTTTCTCGCTCTTTGCAGATCGTCCTTCGCTTGGAATTCAGCCCCCTACGATATACCGGATATGCTTTCAAAGCCTGGCACACCTTGCAACGACTATAATGGTTACTGCGACGTTTTTCAACGATGTCGAGAGGTATAGACTCCATTCTTTCCTATCGTTTATAAAAATATCGTGAAAAACTGATCGAACGATATCCTCGATCGTTTATACCGTATTACAAGTTATTTTAACAATTTTTCTTCTTTTATGTATACAGGTTGATCCTAGCGGACCCCTGGCGACTTTGAGAAGACTTTTGTTGTCCGACGCGAGTCTAGCTAGTTTTCAGCGATGGATCGCCGATCGTTGGTACATCGTCGCACTGATGGTGCTCTTTATGTTAATCGTACTGGTGAGTACGACTGAACAAATTTATATTAGGGAATTGTTCCAGAAATCATAAAACAACGCCAAGCGGCGATCGATGGAAGCTCGAGGCATGGACATCTTACTTTTTTCTGATGTTTTCTACTTTTGTAAAAAAAATTCTAAAAGTTAGGTATTTCATAGACACCCTTTATGAACAGATCTTTCATTTGGTAGCTTCTTCATATTGCATTCTGTTAATTTAAATCTTCAATTTGTCGGAAACAGAATGTTAGTCTCACCGACACGAATTCTCGCCTCGAGCTTCTACCGATCGCCACTTGGCGCCACCCTATGAACTCTGTTTTATATAAACCGTAACATTTAGATTGTAAGTCCATTAGGATTGTCCAAGTTGAATAAAACTAATTTTCATTGCAGAGCGTAGTAACGAGGCTGCTGAGTAAACGACGAGCACCGCGTATGAAAATCCTTTCAACATCCCAAGGAACAAACTCGCCACAAAGAAGTCGAGACGACACCAGCAGGAAGGAAGACTCCCCGTCTACGAAAACTCGTAGAGGTCCTTCGAACGTCCCTAGGATACGATCGATGAACATTTCGCGTATCAAGAGGCGTATAGTCGAAGCTATGAAAAGCATCGTCTCGCCACGCGGTAAGAGGGACGACGAGGAGTCCTTGCGCGCGAGTACTTGTATCTCCAGGATTCTACGTCTTCTGGAAAAGGATGGTACTCGAACGGTCGATCGTTCGGAAAAGCAGAGCTTGAACGAGATTGTGAAGCCGGGAGGTGAGAGGAGAGGACGAGAGAAGAGGAAAAGAGAAGAGGGTGAGGCGGTGAGGGAGGAGGAGGAGGAGGAGGAGGAGGTGGATAAAAAAAGAGAAGGGAATAGGACGACGCTTCTGCCTCGCCAGGACGAGAGAAATCTTGGAAGATGGCGAAGGATCTACTTTTTTCTTCGAGGAAGAAGAACTCGTCTTACCGACTCGCCTTCAACCTCTAACGAGACAACGTCCCATGACGTTGGAACTCGAGTATGTAGAAATTCGGCGAATTATCAGAGCGAACCGTTGGTAGTGCCGGACACGCCCGATACGCCGATCGATACGGTCGAAGGTAGAATTCAAACGTCCGATCTGACGGTTCTTCTACCGCAGAGTTAGTCGTGGGATGTGTCTCCTTTCGACACCATATCGAGCTGCATAAGAGGACTTCGTTGTGCTAGGGGGAAAGGGGCAGGGTTCTTTTTCTCTCTCTCTTTGTAAATATTGTACAGAAATATTGAAGCGAGTGTAGCTACGTTCGTGTCGATTCTAGATCGAAGCATGTAGAGTTTGCAGATAAACATGGCGGCGATCGAATAAATCTGGACTTTAAAGATTCGCAAATTAATCGAGCATAGAAGCGGACCAATCGTAGAGGAGGTCGTCTCGAAGTTAGCGTCGGTGTATGTATGCGTATAGAAGAGCGTATAAGCAATCCCGATAATTGTTATTGTAAAATAAATTGTACGCTACCATTCACTATACATCGTCTTATTCTTCGTCATTTATATTATCTAACCCTTTCCGCTATGTTCTCGAATTTTGTTTGATACACCAGCGTCATCTGTGAAGCTTTCAACGTTTTACTTTCTTACTCGATCGTTATACCGTAAAAATCGTTCTATACCAGACTCGAGTTGAAAACTTTGTAGAAAAAGTTCGCGGATAACGAGTCGTGAGTCGTTCGCCATTGATGATCGGGAAAAAATTGCACGGTAAACTTTTCGCGCGGACGTGCCACCATCTTGGTTGTCATCCTAAATTCTTGAAACAAATGTTCCGCAAAATAATACTCGTATTAAAGTTTTTAATCGATAGAACACTACGAGAAATAAAGTTATTACACTTTTAATGGGTTTGGAAATAAAATAAAGTTTAAATCCCGATTGAGACGTAACTTATTCTACCGTCTAACGACACCGTTTATGTTTTTCTTATAATTCAGAATGTTTTCTTATTTCTACTGAACTACTAAATCTCGATGTAAAATTGCTTTATTTCGCAATTTTCTTTTTATTTAAAAAAATGAAACTTCTCGTAATTACGAATTTTTCGCTTAACTTCGACCATCTTCGTTAAATTTGCTATGACCTCAACGGATTAAATGAGATATCGAGTATTGAAAGTAAGTATAAAATATCTAAAATTATATTTCATTGACTAATACGACATTTATCTTCGAAGATAAAATCACTGACTACATATCAGTGGTGTATGATATACGAACAATCGGTAACAATGTCTAGTCGGTAAAAAACTATGTCGATAATCGAATCTTGTTTTTCATATTGTTACTAGCCATATCTCATCTCAGATCTCTCTCAGATCAAAAAATATATAAAATTATTATCAAAGCAATATTACTGTTACAATTATAAAAAATTAGATTAGCTATCATCGTTTATCTTTTACCATCAGCAGAGAACTCCCACGCGCAGAACGCATAAATACGTAGCGTCATCTATGCATGTTACCGACGTAAAAACTAATTTCGATTGAAGAATCCCGAATTCGATACATCGTATCGTTTCCACGTTCGACACACGCGCACTCACATACACATATATACGCACACGCGGGTCGCGTCATCAGCTCTTTTACAAGCGAAATCAGCGTGATGCTTATATGCGACGCATCGAGTCCGCTGCATGTAGTAGTAGTCGTGGCGATTGAGTGAGTTGTAACGGGTGGGATCTAGTAAAAGTGTAGTAACAGTTTTCAAACGGTTACGATAGCGTGCTCCTAAGCACGAGTACGCATTGTTGCGTTCCTTTTTTCTTTTTTTACTAAGGCAATGATACGATGAACTCTTTAAAGTATTTTGTGTTCGTCTTCGCTCTCGCGGCCAATCCATTAACAAACGCATGTAAGTAAAATATCATCGCGATTGTATAGAAATGATCGGCGCGCGACATGTTTCAAGCGTGACTCCTTGTACGACCAAGCCCACTTGAATATGGCGTTCGAGTTTACGATACGACAAGTTCTCTCGAACGAATTTAATCCATTTCCCAATTTTGTCTTATCGAAATGCACTTGCGAATTTGATCGCCGAATATGACATTTATCGTTCCAATAAAAATATACGCACATGATAGTATACATTTTTAAATAAATCACGATCGAAGATTCGTGCGAGCTTGTACCCGATATTTTGTTTATTTTATTGCGCTTACGTGTAAATAAATTAAAGTATTTTGGGAATTATACCATATAATACTTCTAATGTACTCTGAACTATTTTCAAGATAAATAAGTACGAATAGACTATCTCCTATGCTGAACTGTAAAATTACACTTTACGGCCTCACTTATGTTTATTAACTTTTTCTTTTTTAGACGACTACGAATGTAACTTGCCACTTTTAAACGGAGCTCATCTAACGGCGACCACGTCTTTACCAGAAAGAGGTCCTAACAATGCAAAACTTAACGGTATGATATAACAAGCTAAGAATATATTTATGTGTATTTTTATGGTTTACCTCGATGTTAAACCTCTTTCAAATGGTGTGAGTTCGTCTATTGTTCCTCCTACAAAATTATATAAATATTTTGATACTGCCTATAGTACAGTAGCTTCTTTGCTTGCCTAGCTATACTAGTTAAATCTATCTTACTATCCTCTCTTGCACATTACAGTTGCTTATATCTGTTGGTGATCTGTACTATGTTCTTATATCTGAGAAAAGTATTAATGAGTTAAATAACTAAGGCACGCCCTAATGAAGTACAATTATAGTGTCTCTGATACACCCACACCCAATCATGAGATACTATTTGGATATTTTCCTCTGATTCATACACTGCAAAGTTCTAAATACATAAGTTTATTTTACTGAAAAAAAAGAGAAAATAATAATTATATTATATTGACTTATATAAAAATATTAAGTAATTTATGTATTTGCTTCAGGTGGATACTAACAAAGAAAAGTAATAAAGCTGTGCATAAAGTAGACTATTATAGATTTTCTAATAATTTTATTAAATGAGAAGACATAGTATCGATACCGATAAAATGGCTCAAAGTATTCGCTGGGCATTTAATTGGAAAGAATGGGATCCGAGTGAAAAAGAATTTTCACGTGCAATTTCTTGTGTACAACTAGAGGAGAAGGACAGATTAGATAGATTTGTGTTTAGAAAAGATGTCAGGGCTTCTCTCGTAGGTAGATTGTTAATCAGAAAGTTTATTAGCGAATATGCACATATTCCATATGATAAAATAGTATTAGCAAGAAATAAAAATAACAAGCCTATTTTAGAAAACTCTGGTGTAAATATAAGTTTTAATGTGTCCCATCAAGGATCTTATAGCATATTGGCAGGAGAACTCAGAGATGTACTGTTAGGTGTAGATATTATGAAATTAGAATATACAGGTGGTAAACAATTATCTGAATTCTTTCGTATTATGAATAGGAACCTATCACCTTCTGAATGGAAAGAAGTCTATGGTACTTCAAATTGCACAGAAGCCGAACAAGTTGCTATGTTCTGTAGACATTGGGCTTTAAAAGAAAGCATTGTGAAAGCACTAGGAATAGGAATAGTCACGGATCTTAAATCTTTAGATTTTAGAACTAATTCCAAACTAGTTTCTGATAAAGTAGTATGCGACACTGTGTTATATCAGGAAGGTGTTAAACAGGATTGGCTATTTGAAGAATCGTTATTAGACTCTGAACATTGTGTAGCTGTAGCTTTGCAGGAAAGTGGAAAAGCACCAGAATCGCAGAATAAAATGTTTGAGCTATTAGATTATAACGAACTTATAATGAATACCATACCAATCCATTCAGAAGATGAAGAGTATGTGAAAAAGTACTTTAATAAAAGTGAGAAACCCTAGACATTTATATATAAAGCTATAACAGTTTATGAACTATATATAGTTCCATTGTATATAACTTTGTTTTATGGGAAAATAAATTTATATAAAATAACTTATGCCATTTTGTGACTTACCTTCAAGCACGCAATAAAACTTTTGCTTTTCAAGATAAAGCTAATTTTTAAAGGCAGTTTATTGATTAGTAGGGATACCATACCAATACACATCGGACATAATCTTGTCAATAAGCATTAACCTACTTGAAGATTTGAACTTCAACTTGCTATTGGTTGTGTAAAATAAAAACACAAATATTAGATTATAATATGACCGTAATAAAATTATTATTTGTAGGGTTAATGCTTGTAAATAGATAGTTTACTTAATCCATTACTTTAATGTAGTAAAATACATTGTGTATGTATTTAATATTTTTTTGTGTATACTTTACACACCCAAAAAGACTTGACTCAGGGACATTTCAGTTATAACTTTGAAGTATCTATTTAGTTCTATTAGATATAATTGCATTTTTAAGTACACTTTGAGTTGCATGCATGCATACATGTTGTGGCATAGGCGCAAGCGCATGGATGGCTAGCAGCTCAGATTTTGACCAGTACCTGATTATTGACTTGGGTCAAGTAATGAATATCACGGCTGTGGCAACCCAAGGACGAGCCCATAAGAATGAGTATGTTATGGAATATGGTATCAGCTATGGTACCAATGGTCTTGATTACGTGGATTTTAAAGAAGAATCTGGAAATATCAAGGTAAGTTATCCATCCATTGTGGCCTTTCTTTCCATGTTCATAATAACATGGAATATATGTAAATTTTAACATTGGGGACCAGTTTGAAATCGCTTAATACAAAAAAATTATATTAATATTCAATCTTAATTATTTGTAAGCACTAACTTATTACTAAACTATTGTTTCTCATTTATATGACTAATAATACATAACTAAAATTGGCAGTATGCTGTTATCTAAACGGAAAGGTAGGTTTCCAATGCATGTGTGAGTAGAATAAATATGCATGTGTGTATTAGCTCATAAATGGTAATTAGTATTTATTGCATGCACAATAATGCCATACATGAACAATCAAAAAGAAATGATTTTACACTCGCATAGATCATTTAAACATTTTATGTAAAAAGTCGATGCAACTCTTGTAGAAATACAATTGATGCAATAAATAAATAATGCTATGTTATTTGATGTTTTATATATAGCACTGTGATATATGCAACAAGTTTTGCGTATTGTTAACAATTAATAACATAATTTTATTTCTATGATTTGCATTGTACTATTATTTAATAAATGATATAATATACGATGATCGGACAATATTCTAGACATGAATATTTATTATTATGATTTTTGACAAAAAATGGATATTTTGATTACTGGTATGAATCGTCATCACCACATTATTCATACACCATTTTATCTGCTTTGCTTTCACTCTACTCTTTTACATCTGGACACGGGGCTGGGCTTTGCAGGGGATTCCGCGTGGTCACCAGAACTTAGCAGTTATGATCAACATCTTACCGTGGAACTGGGCGACAGGTACGAGATACGCAGCATCGCTACACGTGGTCGCGCCCATACTAATGAATATGTGACAGAGTATATTGTCCAATATTCTGATGACGGTCAAGCCTGGACTAGTTATGAAGGTCAAGATGGTGTAGATGAGGTATTAAATGAAACAGGAAAAAAAAATTGTGAAGTAGAATTGTGATATTTTCTTTTTGTTGGAAGTATACAAAGTGGACTTTGTACTTGTTTTCATACAGGGTTTGATTAACATCTCTGGTTTCACGAACTATAGTTCAGCACACGATTTTAACGTTATTTTATCGTGCTGTTATCTCTTTTTAGACTCTTTAATTATTTAAATTTAATATATTTACATTTTTCCCTTTATTTCTTGTTGAATTAATTGGTTGATCTAATTGTTACAGCTATTCAATAAATGGTATGAACAACTTCTTTAAGAATATGATTTCTTCTATAAACGTCGTGTTATTTCAAATTTACAGTGTCTGGAATATCTTGTTATGCTTGAATGCTTTAATTAACAATGAATACTCTAATTATACTAACAATATTTATATGCATGTTTCATATCTGCTCATTCTCATTATATTTATCCATGAATATAATTATTGCATAAGAACAATTTTATTTAATATTACGAACAAAACATAATAACATTTTATTTTGATTGCACTCTTATATAAAATGAAATACATAAATCTATAAACTGGTACATTATTGAAATATTTATTTTACTAATTTCATAATATGTTTTTTAGATGTTCAAAGGAAACACAAATGGTGACACTATAAAACTTAATAAATTTGAAGTTCCAATTATTGCACAATGGATTAGAATAAATCCAACCAGATGGCGAGATAGAATATCGCTAAGACTTGAATTATATGGATGTGACTATGGTAAATATCAAAATCTTAAAGTAATATACAAAATGATAATATAATATTGTATACTATACTAGACCAATTTTTTATTAACAGATTCGGATGTGTTATCATTCAATGGGTTGTCTTTGGTTCGCTTGGATCTATTGAGAGAACCGATTGAAACAGATAGACACTCGATACGTTTCCGTTTTAAAACCAATTTTGCAGATGGTATACTAATGTATTCTCGTGGCACACAAGGAGATTTTATTGCCTTACAATTACGTGATAACAGAATGTTGTTGAATATCGATCTTGGATCTGGCGTTACAACGAGTTTATCAGTTGGAAGTCTTTTGGATGATAACATGTGGCACGATGTCGTTATATCGCGAAATAGAAAAAATATTTCTTTCTCCGTCGATAGAGTATTAATAAAAGGAAGAGTTAAAGGAGAATTTCATCGCTTAGATTTAAATAGAGCTGTAAGTTCAACACGTATATATGTGCATATATAAACAATATAGCTTCATAAAAATAATTTTATTTCTCTAATATTTATTCTATTTGTACAGCTTTATATAGGTGGAGTTCCTAATAAGCAAGAGGGTTTAGTAACAGGGCAAAATTTCACGGGTTGCATAGAAAACTTCTATTTGAATACTACCAATATTATTCATGAACTAAATGAAGCTGAACTTATTGGAGAAAATTTAAAATATCAAAAAATTAATACAGATTATAATTGTCCCGAACCTCCTATTATTCCTATATCATTTTTAACGCCTGGATCTTATGCTAAACTCAAAGGATATGAGGGTGTTCCATCTCTGAATGTTTCTCTAGCATTTCGCAGTTATGAAGATAAAGGAATAATCCTTTACCATAAGTTTACATCGCCAGGATTTGTAAAAGTAAGCATATTAAATGAATATTTGGAATATAACATATGCTCGTATAAAATATTTTAGTTACTAAACTTTGAAATTTTCAGATGTTCCTAGAAAAAGGTAAACTAAAAATTGAAATTGAAACAAAAGGGAATTCAAAAGTTATTTTAGATAACTTTGATGACAAGTTTAACGATGGAAAATGGCACCAAGTTATTTTAACAATAGCAAAAAATACTCTTATACTAAATGTTGATGGTAGACCGATGAGAACTAAACGCCTGTTAGAGATGGTAACAGGATCGTTGTATTGGGTTGGTGGTATGACAGGAACAGAAAGAAACCGTGGATTTATTGGTTGTATGAGGATGATAAGTATCGATGGAAATTATAAAGTACCAACTGATTGGAAAGAAGATGAATATTGTTGCAAAAACGAAGTAGTTTTTGATGCTTGTCAAATGATTGATCGCTGTAATCCTAATCCTTGTAAACATAACGGTGTATGTGCACAAAATTCTGATATGTTCTTCTGTGATTGTACCAATACTGGGTATGCAGGAGCTGTTTGTCATACGTGTAAGTATCATATACAGTGTGTATTTCAATGATTCATATTAAAATAATTAAGAGTTATTCATTATCATTATGTTTTTGTTAGCTTTAAATCCCTTATCTTGCGAGGCATATAAAAATATGAATCCAGTAAACCAAAAAGTAGATATTAAAATTGACGTCGATGGAAGTGGACCATTAGCACCGTTTCCAGTTATCTGTGAATATTATTCCGATGGACGTGTAATGACGGTCCTACGGCACAGTAATGAAAATCCAACACCCGTCGATGGATTTGAAGAACCAGGCAGTTTTACTCAGGATATCAATTATGATGCTGATCTTGATCAAATAGAAGCTTTCATGAACCGATCTACCAGATGTAGGCAAAGAATAAAATACGAATGTAAACACTCTAAATTGTTTAATTCTCCAGGTAAAAAGAAATCATTGTATTATTTATTTTATTTATTGTATTCCTTGATTTATGAAATTAATGTTATTCATATCCTTTATTGCTTTCAGTTCCACAAGGTGATTACTTTAGACCAAATTCGTGGTGGGTAAGCAGACAAAATCAAAAAATGGATTATTGGGGTGGTGCCTTACCTGGCTCGCGTAAATGTGAATGTGGAATACTTGGAAACTGTGCGGATCCAACTAAATGGTGTAACTGTGATGCCGACTTGGAAGGAAGACTCGAAGATAGCGGAGATATAACGGAGAAAGAGTATCTTCCTGTAAAACAATTACGTTTTGGAGATACTGGCACACCATTGGATGAAAAGGAAGGCAAATATACACTGGGACCTCTTATTTGCGAAGGAGATGGTACATAAGATTATTTTATTATTACGCACACTCATTTTATACGTTTAGTTAATTCATTTTAAATTCTTTGTAAGGATCTGAACTACCTTGGTATTTTAGTAGAATAGGATCAGGTAAGAGGTAGGATTGCTTTGTGGTAGAAATTTGTAATATTAAATAAACTTAGGAATATAAAATTACGATCCGCGTTGATTCACGCGTACAAGCTCTTTTGATATTGCCTATATTTGAAAAAAAAAACATATTTCCCACCATTGCTTTTGCAAACACATCAACATGTATTAACTGTATCATAGATTTTTATATATCAGCTTATCGTAAATCCTGTATTTATTTTTGTTATAGATTTGTTCAACAATGCAGTAACGTTCCGCATTTCTGATGCTACTATTAATCTCCCCACTTTTGATTTTGGCCATAGCGGGGATATATATTTCGAATTCAAGACTACAATCGACAATGCTGTTATTATCCATAGCAAAGGTCCCACAGATTATATAAAAGTCTCGATAAACGGTGGAAATCAAATACACTTTCAATATCAGGCTGGCGGTGGGCCGCTTGCTGTTAGCGTTGACACTTCTTACAAACTGGCTGACAATAATTGGCATTCCGTATCCGTTGAAAGAAATCGTAAAGAAGCTAGAATAGTCATTGATGGAGCGCTAAAGAACGAAGTCAGAGAACCGCCTGGACCAGTACGCGCGCTTCACCTCACCTCAGATTTGGTAATTGGTGCGACCACCGATTACAGGGATGGCTTTGTAGGCTGTGTAAGAGCTTTGCTTTTGAATGGGCAATTGCAAGATATTAGAAGTTTCGCACGGCGTGGACTGTACGGTGTCAGCGAAGATTGCGTAGGACGATGCGAAAGTAATCCATGTCTCAATAACGGAACGTGCCATGAAAAATATAACGGATATTGGTGCGATTGCCGTTGGACGGCATTCAAAGGACCGATTTGTGCTGACGGTATAGTTAACATTATCTATATATTTATACATTCATATCAACGTCTCGCACTGTTCATTAAAATTCCCATTCGTATTCCTTGCAGAAATTGGCGTTAACATGCGTTCAAATTCGATGATAAAGTATGATTTCATGGGAAGCTGGCGTTCTACGATCTCGGAAAAGATCAGAGTTGGTTTCACGACGACCAACCCTGCAGGATTCCTCATCGGTCTCTTCTCAAACATTTCAGGAGAATACATGACTATCATGGTCTCGAACAGCGGACACTTACGCGTTGTCTTCGACTTCGGTTTCGAACGGCAGGAAGTTATATTCCCGTCGAAACATTTTGGCTTGGGACAGTATCACGACGTTAGACTGAGTAGAAAGAATTCTGGCGCGACTCTCGTCTTGAAAGTCGACAACTACGAGCCGAAAGAATTTCACTTCAATATTAAAGCTTCCGCCGATGCTCAGTTCAATAATATTCAGTATATGTACATAGGGAAAAATGAATCCATGACGGAAGGATTTACCGGTTGCGTATCTCGAGTCGAGTTCGATGATATATATCCGTTGAAGTTACTCTTCCAGGAAAAGGGACCAGAAAATGTTAGGTCCGTTAGCAAGACGCCTCTGACCGAAGACTTTTGCGGCGTCGAGCCGATCACGCATCCACCGAATATTATTGAAACGCGACCGCCGCCGCAAGTCGACGAGGAAAAAGTTAGGGCAGCTTATAACGAAACCGACACTGCGATTTTAGGAAGCGTATTGGCTGTCATTATTATAGCACTTGTAATTATGGCAGTGCTAATAGGTAGATACATGTCGAGGCATAAAGGTGAATATTTGACTCAGGAAGACAAAGGTGCCGAAATCGCGTTAGATCCAGACTCGGCAGTTGTCCATTCCGCGACTGGTCACCAAGTTCAAAAGAAAAAAGAGTGGTTTATATAAATATAGGGTATTACGATTAGCGAGTGCACGTTTATATCTTTGGATACATTATTGAGAAGAGTATAATCATGATGAGAGGCGGAGATTTGTACTTTCTTTCTCTATTCCTCGTGTAATTATTATAAAGATTAGCGATAAGTATTTGATACGGTAGAAATGGCTAAAGAAAATCTACAAACTTTATACAGTAATACGATCAACGAAAACGTTACAATAATTATTACTAGCTTTTTCGACGATAAATAAAGTTGCCATTGATATTTCTATAATGTGAATCACGGAGAAAGGATTTCAGTTTGGAGAAGAGCTTAGATAATAATTTTTTAATGGTTGCCTCGATCAATGAAACGGAAGCTAAGAATCTCATCGACTAAGAAAGTGTAGAGCCGACGAGCCTTTTTAATTAATCTGGAATTGAAAGTGGCTCGACTGTTGCACGTAAATACTTACTGTGGATGTAAGTATTTATACTGTAATTGTAGATATATGAATATTTATTGACTGTACATCAGGCATTATAATTAACCAAGAGTATAATTTATGACCAGTAATTCTAATCTAATGACAGAAATAATTTGACGCGATTTATCATTCTGATTTTTTGTTTTTATTTTCAATTTTTGCCGTAACATATTTATTATGAAATCATTGCGAGCATATTGTCAAAATCTATATTAATTTTGTGTGCCAATCGATGGTCAACCGTGAGAACGTCTCATATGGTCAAAGCTTTGTTTTAATGTACAAAAGCGATATTATTACAGCTGTATCTCTATTTCTTTTTATATTAACTCACTCAGTATTAGTTGTAATGTTTACCGTCCAAAGTGCATTTTTTATTTTTATTTGTTTTATTTTTGTTCGTTAATTATATTTTTACAGATCTTTAGTTTCATGTAATTTAGGAAATAATAAATTCACAATGATAACTTAATGATTAGCGTAGTACTACCCTTACATGTATACTCAAGATATACTACAATGGAAATGTACATATGTCATTTTTATATGAACAACTTTTATTATTTTTACCATTAAACTGTGTTTGATATATTGTAATTAGCATGACATTTATTGTCAAATAAAAGCAAACATACAAAATACACGATAAACGAGAACATGCATTTTATTTAAGTTTTCATCTATTTTTCCACATATGATTTGAGAAGACTAATGAAAAACGAACCAAAGTAATTCTTTGCACTCTCTTCCACCTATTATATTCTTTATGTATTATATACAAACACTATATTTGATTATACAATATTTTTTACATATAACTAATGGATCATATAATAAAAGAAAAGTGAATGTTTCTATTAGTAGAAAAATAATAGTATAAATCTTATTTTTGTCAGCCAAGTTCAAGCAACCAAGTTGTGAAATGGATATGTATAATGTGTCCATAGAATTAAAGGTGTATAATAGATGATATATTTTTTACAAGTTTGTGTGCGTGCAGTTTGGTCTCAAGTAGAAAGAACCCTATATATATAAGTATGACATTTAGAAAAAATCGAGAGAAATATCATTGAAGCATATAAACATGCACTGCAATATTTCTATGCCACATTTAGTTTTGTACAATTACTTTAGAATGTAATAATGTACATTTTTGAAACGTATACCCAAACATTTATATTGTACTAAAACCAAACTGTTATTTTTTACTTAATATAAGCATTACCTCTTATTAATCTACTGTAGATTTTTATTAATCATTTATACCAGAAGTAACACTACCACTTTTACTCGTTTCACTTGATGAATGTGACTTTCCTATTTCTGTAAGTGGATATTCTGTATCTAAAAAAAAAAAATTGTAACATATATATATTAAAAATTTTCATGTACATATATTTCCACGTGATGCATAAGAAGATACAAATATTACCAGAGTCATTATCACTGAGTTCGCGTGGTGATAATTTACACCCTCTTGCCAAATAATGTTTTAATTTACCAATACTGGCCAATATTAGCCCTAAGAAAGGAGGTGATGGTTTTAGAGGCCTGGACAAGTATTCTGGATGAAACTGTGTAGCGACATAATAAGTATGTCCTTCTAATTCTGCTATCTCCATACGAACATTTTCTTCGTCTCTACCTAATATATACAATTTATATTTTTTGAACCATAGAGCGAAGAACAGGATGTAACATATATTACCAGTAATTTGATATTGGTTATATAGTAAAACATACCAACAAATTTCAATCCTGACTCTTCTAATATGTCAACATATTCTGGATTCACTTCATACCTATGTCTATGCCTCTCTTCTATATATTGTTTATTTCCATATAATTGTTCTACAAAAATATATAATTGTCATAAAATGAACAGTACTTAAGAACAAGTATCTTACTAATCTGTTCCAATATACTTACTCATAACAGATTCTTGTTGCTCTTTAAAACGTGTGTACCTTTTGCCAAGTCTCATAGTTCCACCCATCTGACCTGGATTATGCTCTGGCATATCTATTACAACTGGAAAATCCGTATCTGGATCGAATTCTGTACTATTGGCTGTACGTAAGTCTAAAACGTTTCTTGCAAATTCTATAACTGCAACTTGCAAACCCAAACAAATACCTAAGTAAGGTTTATTGTTTACTCTACACCATTTGCATGCTTCTATTTTCCCTTCTATGCCTCTTTTTCCAAAACCACCAGGAACTACAACACCACTTTATTATCACAAAATTATCAAATATTCTTATTATATCCTTATTATATTTTAATAGAATCGCGGTGAAAAAAAAACTTACTCGCTTTTGCAAAGCTTCTGCCAAGTTTCGTGATATAAAATAGGATTTTCTGTTTTAGTAGGGTTTTCTAAGTTAGCAGCTTCTATAAACTATAAAATTTCTTTATATAGAAAAACGTAAGAGATTGATAATAAGATATATAATAATAAATATTTTACCGTTAAGTTCAGACGATAGCCAATTTGTACACAAGCATGTTGTAATGATTTTATAATCGAAGCGTATGAATCTTCTAACTTTGTATATTTTCCTACCAGAGCAATATTCACATCTTTTCTTAAGTGGTCAATTCGATCGGCCAAGTCCTTCCATTTACGCATAAAATAACGAGGACGTGGCATACTTATGTTCAATTGTAATCTGTCATTAAGGAATTCAATAACACCTTGACTTTCCATAAGAAGAGGTACTCGATATATAGATGATAAATCATGGATAGTTATTACCTACCAAAAACATATTTCATCTAATCTTATTATTTCTGTGACTAACATTTATCAAAACTTTAATATACTTTATTTAATAGAATAAAGTTTTACTTGGTCTGGTCCGACATGACAAAAGCTTGAAATCTTTTCTTTGACAACATCACCTATAGGTTTTTCAGAACGACAGACTATCAGATCAGGTGATAAACCCAAGCCACGCAATTCCCTCACACTCGATTGAGTTGGTTTAGTTTTTGGTTCTCCAGTACAACGTGGCTAAAATTCATACATATTATATTAATAAGATAATATTAAATCGTTCCTATGTATTTTTTATTTTATAACAGCTCATTTATATAAATATTGTTATACCAAGATTGATTATGTCATTACTTGGTCCAAAAATAACACTATCTGGTATCTTGGCTCAAGTTCAGGGTTATATACTATAGAGGAAAAAGAAAATAATTACAATCAAAGCTCTTGCATACCTGAGGTACTAAAGAGACATGAGCACAACAAAAATTTTCTTTCTTCACTCTGAATTGAAATTGTCTAAAAGCTTCTACAAAGGGCATCCCTTCGATATCTCCTATTGTTCCACCTAGCTCAACGATACAGACCTAAAATTATTAACATACGTTAATGTAACATATAAAACGTGCACTTAATGATTCAATCAAATATTCATTACCTCTGGTTTATCACCATCTTCCGACACAGATTGATTGGCAACTTTTTCAACCCATTCCTGTATAGCATCTGTGATATGAGGAACAACTACAAAAAAATACCTCATTACTCATATGTAAATTCTTTTTTTGAATATATTTCATGACTGTAAGTTCTTTTTATACCTTGTACCGTTTTACCCAGGTAATCACCATGCCTTTCTTTAGTGATAACATGTTGATAAATTTTTCCAGTGGTAATATTATTTTCTTTATGTAACGTAATGTCTAAGAAACGTTCATAATTTCCTAAATCTAAATCAACCTCTCCGCCATCATCAAGGACATAAACTTCTCCTGTAAACAGAACATCACTATAGATATTATATGCATTCTTAGTAATACATGACATAAGATACATTGGTATTAAAACAATGGAAAGATAGCTCTGTAGGTAAACAAAGTGTACAGTTTCAATAAGCATGGCTTTGTTACAAAAGAAACCAAACAAAAGAGAACAAAGGAATATTAAAATAGAAAAACGTATTTCATTATTAACTGTCATTTGAATAGATTTAAATTTATAAGAGAAACACAACAACTCAATGTGTATTTATTCGTACATTCGATATATTTCAATAAATTTGGAAACGTTTATTTTAATTTAATTATTTAATTAATTAATTATTTTAATTATTTTATGCGTTAATTATTTCTGCCATTCTTCCATAGCCGTGCATAACTCAACGCGTGATATCAAATATTTTTTAAGTTTCCGCGAAAGAGGAAGTCCGGTTGATGTTAAAAAAAAATGTTTAACGACTGAGAGCACGTGGTTACGAGAGACAAGGCGGGCAGCAGCGTATAACATGGCTACGAACCCTCTTCCTTGACGAACTCTCCCGAATAAGACATTCATTTATGTCCAATATCGGCGAATACCGAAGAAAGTGAAAGATAAAAAATAAGCAGAAATTATTCATTATTCCCTTACCGTGCTCGTAGGGTGAAAAAGTACCGGCATCTATATTTATATAGGGATCAATCTTGATGGATGTCACTTGAATACCACAATGCTTCAATATTGTCCCGAAGGAGCTGGCTATCACGCCTTTTCCAACGCCGCTTATAACACCACCAGTCACTAAAATGTACTTCATAATTTCCAATGAGTACAAATCTCGAGATTTATTGAGAAGAATGCGTATGTTAATACGCAACACGCTCTCGCGAGGGTACGAACCGGTAACCTGCACTTGGCCCACACTCGGCGTTCTGAATAAAAGCACGACCGCGTATAGAAGAAAAACCGCGTCTTCTCGGCATGTCATTCGTCGAAACTTCAAGATATCGAATCTGACGTAATGGCGTTTGACCAATCCGTTTGAATTTTACGTTAAGCGCGCACAAGCGGGTAATTACGAATGCTTACTCATCAAAAATTTTTTTCCAGGTGTTTATGCTAGTCGTGCACGTGTTGCATGCTAATTTACTTATTATTCTTTTTTCTCGGTTGAATCTGCAATTTTTTGAGGTTCGAAATGATTATATATGTACTTGTTGGCCACGTTTCTTACGCGTGAATGAATATAGATAAAGAATCATTAGATTTTTATAAAAAGCACTTTCCAGTGGAGAGATCATCAGAGTTCATGTGCTTTGGCTTTTTTTTGCAGCACATTGTCGGGTCCTCGAGAGATTGTTAAAGTTGCAATATCCTTTAATCGCCATGGCTAAAACATTAACAGCAAAGATCGGACCTTCGATTTTAAATGCCGACTTGGCACAACTATCCGAGGAATCTCAACGTTTATTAAATAATGGTGCAGATTATCTTCATTTGGATGTGATGGATGGTCACTTTGTTCCTAACCTCACTTTTGGACATCCTCTCGTAAAATGTCTCCGTAATAAAATAAGAGATGCATTTTTCGAAACACATATGATGGTTTCTAATCCAGAGCAGGTATTACTTTCATTTGTATTTAATGAATTTCTACTTATTTATCATTTCCATAACAATAGTAATGTTGTATCTTTTAACGATGAGGGTATGTTTAGTGGATCGAACCAATGGCTGATGCTGGTGTAGATCAATATACTTTCCATGTAGAACCAATAAAAGATGTTCCAACAGTTTGTAGAAAAGTCAGGGAAGCAGGAATGAAGGTAATTTTTGTTTAAACTATTTTTCATAACATTTAACTTACATGTAACAGTTTATATCCTGTTTTATTAAAAGGTAGGAGTAGCACTTAAACCAGGTACACCAGTTGATATAGTCGTTGATTATGTAGACTTGGCTGATATGGTATTAGTGATGACAGTGGAACCTGGATTCGGAGGCCAAAAGTTTATGGATTCTATGATGCCAAAAGTAGCATGGCTCAGAAAAAATTATCCTTCTTTGGATATCGAAGTTGATGGTGGAGTTGGTCCAACAACTATAGATGTTTGTGCACAGGTATATATCTCATGCGTTCAATATTTACTTATGATTGCAATAACACACTGATCATTCATATTTGTTTAGGCTGGTGCAAATATGATAGTATCTGGAACAGCAGTAATCGGGGCCACAGATCAAGGAAAAGTTATAAGAGACCTGAGAAATAGTGTAAATTGTGTATTAAAGAATTAAGACGTATAAAAAGAAAAAGAAAAAAATTTTAACACGGTGTAAAAGGAAGTTATCGATTTATATCTTGGACATCTGGAAAGGATATACAAAGATAAAAAATTAATAACATTTTGTAAATACATTTTATAAACATTAAAAATTTGGAAAATTATTAAATGTTTCTGAATGTTAGTTTTGCTCACTTTAGTAACACAGATATATGACCTTTAATCTTTAGTAAAATTATCAAACTGAGGATTAGATGGTATAGGATTTTTTGGAATTAGTTTAGTCCTTAGTTCTGCAAGAGAAAGTAGAAGAGCTTCTTCTGTCCTAATTGTTCTTGATCCTTGCTGGGGACATATATTTAAATATTTATGAAACACAGATGATGGATCTTCATCTGGCAAATTAGGATCGGTGTCCAATGCAGCTTCTAATCCTGACAATCCACCAAAAATGATTAAAGCATGATGATATTTTAGACTCTGTGGTGGTATTTCGTCGATGGATACTCCTTTATCCGAAGTACCGATAGTCAAATCGTATCCTTTCTTGTAAGAAGACTTGTTTAGTACCTCTGAAAGATTCTTAGCTAACTTCACGCTATATCCCCAATATATTCCAGTCTCTGATCTAGGCTCAGTGGGAGGTACTATAAATCCTTTTATCTTTTTGGGATTTTCTTGATCTGGTGGTATTTTCACGGTGACCCTTAAGCCGGGCATCAACACTTTGTCTACTCTGACTTCGTTAAGAAGTCCTACATTCACTTGAGAGCCTTTTCCAGTTTTAACTGGTTTATTTGTAACTACACCTTCTCTATACAGTGATACGTCTTGCTGTCTGAGATGATGAGGAGCATCCAAAGGATTCAGTACACCGGCGTATTGTAAATCTTTATGAATAGGAAAGAAATACTTTCGCAGATATTGCGGACACTCCAAGTATTGTAATATCCTGGCTAACTGCAAGCAACAAATTCTTCCCTCGCCTAAAACTTCGTCTGTTCTAACTTTTTTCTTTTCACTCTCGGTGATCTCGCCCTTATCATCAAAAACAACGATCTCGTCTACTTTGTAAATACACGCAGCACGTGCGATCTGCCCCGCAAGATACGTTCTTAATTCTGGAGATTGTGCATTATCTAGAATTGAGCCAGGTACCGCGATCGTTACCGTTGATAAATCTTTCTTTTCAATTTTCTGCTCGGCCGCTTCTTTTTTCGTTTCATTTTCAAGTTCATTTTTCTTCTCTTCCTTCTTTAGTTTCTTTATTAACCTCTCTTCCTTCCACTGTTTTCGTTGTTCTTTCTGCAGGCGATTATATTCCTTCCAAGTCTTTGCTTGTGGTATATCCGACGCACTAAACGGAGGTGACATTTCATTAAATAATACTATATTACAAAAAACACATAATTAATAATTCTAGTTTGTAAACAAATGCAAACGCGTTTTTAGGGTTACGAAACATCAACCGTAAGTTTCTCGAAAGTATAGTAACAGCTGTTCCACGAATTGCTACCAACAGTCGTATTTTTTCTTCGTAGTTACTGTGCTTATGTTTATCGTGAATTAATCAAATTCACGCGGGATAGCCAAAAGTTATGGCTGCGGAAGAGGGTTTTGAGCAGGTAGATTCTAATAGTATACATCTTTTGATTAATTACTTCTGAAATACTTGAAATAATGATCAATTTATAATACCAGTTGTGTGACTGTTAAAACACATCAGATGAGACCTAACCTATTACCGTCATTGATATAAATATTTATAGTTTGAAGATGAGGAAGCTGAAATCGCCATCGGTGGTACATTGCCGGGTGGCAGGAAGCGTCTTTTCTCAAAAGAACTCCGATGCATGATGTATGGTTTTGGTGATGACCAAAATCCTTATACCGAAAGTGTGGATCTACTTGAGGACCTTGTTATCGAATTTATAACAGAAATGACCCATAGAGCTATGGAAATTGGACGTACCGGTCGTGTTCAAGTAGAAGATATTGTCTTTTTAGGTATGTCTTTCTTCTATTAAGGATCTGTCGTTAAATATAGAAGACATTACTAATATAATGTATTTATAACATTTATACACATAGTTAGGAAAGATCCACGCAAGTATGCTAGAGTGAAAGACCTCTTAACAATGAATGAGGAATTAAAGAAAGCAAGAAAAGCATTCGATGAAGTTAAATATGCAGGTACTGTTAGCCAGTAGAACCATATTTGTATCATCGTATTTTACCTCGTTAATGCAATCTATGTGATTCTTCATTTTATTTCTTTATGTAATATATTTTGAATGTTGCTTTATCATTTTTTTAAATGTTATTTTCTAAAAGAAGAGCTATAAAGTCATGTAGATTGCAATGGTAGGAGTATAGAATTAATAAGTAGCATAGTAGATACGTTTGATTTTTTTTATAACATTGTTTGGTTTGTGCAATGCTGTAACCAAAATTTTCTTTTATGATTGTTTATTCTGTATGAATAACATAGTTTCTTTAAGAAGAACATAATCCTATGTTAATATATATATATATATAAAAATATCAAATATCATAGTATATAGTAATTTGTGATACAGATTTTATCTTATAATGATTGCATGTTACTTTGCACGTTTTAAGCATGTTCATGCTTTCTATATTTAAATTCTATGTACATGCAAAGATAGGACATTCTTTATTCATTATGCAAAAAGATAGAACCATGAGAAAAAAATTAAAAGATTATACTCAATTGGCATGCATTATGCTTTTTAATTTTGATACTTTCTTTTGAATGATTATATTGAATTTTCATAGAAACATTTATTATTAGTACACGAATATTTTATACTTTGACACTTTATTTTGCCTAATATTATTCAGGATATTTGTTTAAATACTATAATTAAATAGTGTATGCATAAGAAGCACATATGTATGTGAAGTATAAGATACTGTTAACTCCTGTAATAAATTGTTTCAATAATTGAATGTTTATTTGTTTAGTCTCTTTTTGATGCAGCATGCAAAACAATGCTTGTTTTTTTAAATATTAATTTATTCTTTCAAACATGACTTAATAGTATAACAATTTAATGGTAAAGAAATGCTGTATAAAATTTTTGAAGTTTAATTTCAATTCTGCAAATTGCTTGACCGTTGCTCAATCTCAGAAACAGCTTGTTTTGCTGACAGAATAACGTCATTGATTCCTACACCTTGGTAAGAAGAGCCACACAATGCGAGAGGGATACTGTGCGAAGAAATGTAATCACGGATATGGTTTAAACGCTGCGTGTGACCCACTACATGTTGGGAAATACAGTCCTTCAGAATGGCCACATTATAAGCTATGGGGTCCTTCTTAACATTCAGGATATTCTTTACTTCTTTGATCGCTATATCCAACAAATGTTCGTTTGATGGATTCTTGCCAAAATACTGTTCAAACCATGCACCACCCATCATTACTGTTAGTACCTGGTTATTAAAAATCTTGTATATAAATACTGAATTGAAAAATTGTCTAGTCTGCTATAATACTTATAAATATAGATTAAATTTTCAGTTTTTTTTTACATATATAAATAAAAGTATTAAATTAATAATAAATAAAAAAGTAATCTAAAAACATATCAACAAGTAGACTTAATACATATATAAATCAAATTTCTTTGTTTTGTACATACTGTTGAAGAGTCTTGGGGAAAGACACATGAATCAAATATCACGCCAAGAATTGGTTTGTTTTCCTTCGGTGGAACAAGAAAACCAAAAGCTTCTATAGGCAAGATCTTATCTGGAAATTGAAGATTAACTACAGCTACTGTGACCATAGGTATTTTATTCAATTGTGCTGCTAATTCAGGATGTTGTTCTTCTAATAGCTTGGCAAGAGTTTTTGCAGGTAGGCCTGAGATTACATGAGAACATTTCCTCACTTCTCCATTAACAGTTAATTCGACATGATCGGGGTGAAAAAAGATTTTTTCACAATGGCTATTTAATTGTATATCTACACCTTTAGTATGTAAATTATTCCCTAAAAGGCGTGGTAATTGTTCAAGTCCTCCTTTTAAACTCCATACTACCCAGTTTTCAGAATGAGCTTTCTTTGCTAAGTTTGATAAATTTATTTTTGAATCTTTGGACTGAAAATACTTTCCTTTACAAGCATTCATGAACACTCCTTTTGCTATTGATCCATATTGTTGTTCCGCTTCAAATAAAGGTTTCATTAGGAAGTTTACGCTTATCTCCTTTGCATCGCCAGCACAAATGCCACAAATCATAGGACTAATAATATAATCAGCAATATCTGTTCCTAACCTTCTTGCAGTAAAACTGTATAAACTTTCGTCATCTTTAACAACTTTTGGTGCTTTAAAATCTTTTATAAGAATAGATGCTAGAGGACGCTTTAACAACGTATTAGGCTCCATAAGACTTCTTGCAGAATTTGGTAATAAGTGTAATCTGTTCTTTGCATAAATCATTCTATTTGTTGCACTAGGATGATCTGCTTTTATCGGGATAATTTTGTCAGCTAGTTGCAAATCGTCCAATAAATTTAATGTATTTTTTCCACCAAGATCTAAACATCTTATTGTTCTTGGTCCTTTCTCAAATATTATCCCCTTTGGTAATTCATGACTTTGTATCCATCCTCCCAAACGATTGGATGCTTCCAGCACTGTTAATGGACCAAGTTTTGGATTTTTTAGGGCATAGTATGCAGCTGATAAGCCTGCCATACCACCGCCAAGCACTACTGTCATTTTTATTGCACTGTAAAAGTAAAAAAATTAATGGTTTAAGAGAATGTTAGAACACAACACCGAATATTTTATACTTTCTAATATAATAATTGCCTCCATTATAATATTTTCTAATTAAAGAACTCCAAAAGAAAGTATTATTATTGTCTTAACAAGAAAACGACGAGAAATAATACAATAATGTTATAAAATTATAACATAACCATGTTATAGACAAATTAATTTTATATTTACATTTTTTTAAACTAGATATTCAAATAATTTATATAAAATTGCATGATTTTTAAATAATAGTCTACATAGTATCACAATATAATGCTTTTGATCAGCTTTTGATGTATCCTGTATTGTATGATCAGGTAATATGTTAACTAACTCTGATTGGTTAAATTCTTAGAAACGTACCGTTTCTATTGGACAAGAATCTGATTTATTTCTGAACCAATCAATTTTAAGGGGAAACAATACAATCAAACATATGTTGTTTGGATAGTATATAAGGATGCACAATAGTATTCTTGAAATCAAATTTTTATATGAATTATTTCTTATAAAATAATACATATTTAAAAATTATTTCAAACGTCTATAGATTATAATTTCTTCTCGCACTATTTATCTGCGATGATAAATTATCGATCGATTTGAGCAACTTCAATGTACAATACTCATTGGAAAATTAGATAGTAAATTTGAAAGAAAGGAATGTATGCTCTACCATGTCAAGCTAGAAGATTATGAATTCAATTTTTATATGGTGATACTACATATTGATTAAAAATTAATGATGCATGAAATTTACAGTTCATTTGGTTTTCATTAGTGCTGTGCCGGCGCACTATACTTTCACTAAAATCAATGCGTGCGAACGGGTTTGAAAGAAAGCCTGTTAGAATCACAGAAAAATTTTAAATTTTAATAATAGTCAGCGAATAAACATTTTCATCGACGTATCTAATTTACGTATATACTATCCTGGAAAGTCAATAATTTTATGAGAGGCACTATTATGAAACCGAAATTGTAAGGTTTCTTTCAAACGATTCCCTCCGATCGTGAAGTTTGTCAGTGGCTCGTACAGAAGTGGTTTCTCTTAATTATATTTAGTATAATTTTTGGTGGTGTAGAATAATTTCTTGAATCTCTGCAGTCATGGAAAATGGAAGCAAGTTATTGTTGGTCCTTCTTAAGGCTTCAGAGAAGGCTGCTAATATCGCTAGAGTGTGCAGGCAAAATAAATCTTTATTTGATCTTCTAGTTCAGGAAAAATCGGAGGCTGAGAAAAATCCAATTTTTGTTAGAGATTTTAAAACCTTGGCGGATGTTCTGATACAAGAAACTATTAAACATGACATAGCATTAGAGGTAAGATAAATAAATGTTTACGATAAGTATATACTGAAAAGGATAAATTAAATTATACAGTTGGTATAATTTAATTTATGTTGTTGCGTTTGTCGTATGAAATATTTTAAGATATACAAATGGAAGGTCTTGCAGAAATAGTTAGTTTCCAGAGTTAGCAAAGGTTGTACAAGGCGAAGAGAACAATACATTTACCAACACGCTTGGAGAGACTATAATTGTGGAGGTATGTCCCACTTGCGAGGAAACAACAGTATTACTAGCCAGAGTTATGGGCAATGATACAGAAACAGCTCTTTTTCTCGCGACTGAGGTTCATAGGAATATTCAGTTGAGAGATGTGCAAACCGTGCAAGATATTCCTAATGATTTTACTCTGCCTATAGAAGATCTTGGTATATGGATCGACCCGATAGGTGGGGATCTAATTAATACAAGCTTTGGATGCAATGTCGATCTCAAAATTGTTGTAGATGCAACTGGAGAATATGTTCATCCTGCTGTAGACGAAATAAAAGGTCTACATTGTGTTACAGTATTGATAGGTGCATATCTTAAAAGCACAGGATTGCCAGTGTTAGGTATTGTAAATAAGCCATTTTCTGAGTTGCGTGCGGATCAACTGTGAGTAGATACTGTTAAAAGTATTTTTTTTTTTTTTTTTT
>JAIFRP010004408.1:242807-254151 GCA_032403825.1 Odynerus spinipes
ATGTATATACAGGATAATCTCAATTACGTTCCTTTCCCCTACTCTGCTTCAGAGATGGAGCCTTCTATCTGGTTACTAGAGCGGATAGTCCATTTGGTCTAAAAGAGGAAGGTACAACGGCCTAATCCGAAGTCGAATTATTACGGATTTACCCTTTACCATTACACGCACGCGCACATTCAAGTACAGACCAGTATCAAGTAAGAAGGATTGAATCTACCGGAATAAAAGCACCCATCGAAGGATTTACATTTTATACAGCTGAAAAAACAGTTTTTTTTTGGGTCTCCCTCTCTACTCCACGATATTCCTCTTCCACTTGTTCATGATTAGTTTCTAGAATTTTGACGTAGTAGGAAAAAAGGTAGATAGGTAGGTACCTATACATTTTAATTTTCATGTTGAAAATCAGACGTAGAAGCGTTTGTCTCAGACTCAACGACTATCATTCATTAATTAGAACACTTCGATCGAACTTAATTAGAAACCTGTCTGGCAACAGAGAGAGAGAGAGAGAGAGAGAGAGAGAGATAGAGATCATCTCTCACTTTTCTCCGCACTCAAACTCTCGATCGAGCTTCCCCGAATAAAGTACAGCGATACTTTTTTACCATCTCTTTTTTTTATTCCCCTCGGCATCCAAAGATCATGTTTTCCGATAATCATACCACTGATAATATTATGCAAGGCGGTAGGTACACTTTATTATGAGAGATTTTATCGTGCACGGGTTTGCTCGCATTCTTTACATTTCCAACGAATTTTCATCTGATCGAGTAGAACGTAAAGCTCGTAAATATCGTCGACGCAAATTTGGTTACTTCGCAAATCCGTTCGACGGGGTAAAGAGATTTATTGTAAACGATAATCATTGATCGGTCGATGGGACAATATCGGCGAAGCTTTTTTTAACCATTTTACGCTCCGTATACTTTTTCAATGGCTTTACCAAGCACTAGAGGCGAATTTATGCGAGAGATTATTTTTTTAACCGATTCAGCATGAAAATGAACACGCATACATATGCATATGTTGATGTATATTGCAAAGATATGAGATATATTGTTCGCTAATTATTAATTTAAAATTATATATTTTTTAATAAAAATTTCAAGTTAGTAAATAAATATAAAAGTCAGCTTTTACTTATAAATTAAGATTTAAAGTTATCTATACATATATTAGGAAGTGAAAGTTATTTTGAGATTAGGTCGGATCCATAAACCACGTAGTATTATGCGAATTCGTTAAAAAAGGACATAAGTAAATTAAAAAATTTATTTTTCCTACGGATGCAGTATAAAAATAACAAATTCTCACCGCGTGCTATCTTGTACGGTGTTTCTCCAATGCTTTAATTACATATATTATACGACGGCCTACCGTAACTCATTTTACATATTTTCTACGTTTAATTAATTCAACAGAGAACGATAAAATTCCAATTTAAAGACTGATGCGACCACTACGATATCCGAGTGTAAAAGGTTAATGAAAAAAAAATGTAAGTAGAAAGTAGAACGATACCTTTCTCTTCGAGCGCGCCATTCTCTGATCCCTCGTATTCTCAGCTTCCCCGGGTGGCCTTTTACCCCACACGATTATGGCGATGCTCGTGTAAGTGAATACCAGCACCATCAGTGGCACCAGATACTGCAGGACCAACAGGGCGATCGTATAATAATATCTGAAAAGGCAAACCCACTTTATTAGACGTACCGATCATCTCCGAAGCTTTTTTCCCCCGTTCCTCGAATCCATCGATACGAAACTTTACTTTCACCTGTGCTCTTTTAACGGCCATTTCTCCTGACATATATACTGATTGCATTTTCTGTAACGTTCGGCGGGCTGACCGAGTCTCGAAACCACAGCGATCGGCAACGATACAAGCAGTGCTAGCAACCAAACACCCCCTATCAAAAGTGTCGCCTGCTTCTTGCTCATGCGTGGCTTCAACGGCCACATTATGGCGATATAACGATCTATGCTGATAGCCACCAAAGTGTACGCGCTCACCAGCACGGAGACCGCCTGTTGAATGTAAAACGATTATCAATATTCGATATCTTTCACGTTGTATTATTCTGTTCTGAGTTTTCAATCGAAGGATCGATCCATCTTCTTGAAAGAGAACATTGTTGCCTGACACGAACGAACGGAGAATATCGATAATTTCTGAATAGCGGTATACGATGGTTATTCAATTTTAGCGAGGTAAATTTTAGATAATTTATGAATAACCTTGTTTCTATATAACGGTTATTTATTTTATCAAAAGAATTCGTGTTATTCTTAACCCTCTTCAAGAATACAGATATGTATTGTGGATATTTTTTTTAGTTTTACACTTTTAATTAGATTAGATAATTTCTCTATCGATTACAATCAATTATTGACTTTGACAAAAATAAGTAAACTAATATAAAAATCATAGGGAACTTTAAGATACGTATACCGACGATTAAATTAATTTGGCTTAGAGGAAATTATGTAACAAGTTATTATAAAAAAAACATATTACCATGCCATACGGAATGAATAATACTCGCCTGGGAGTAATTAACGGTGGGGCAGAGTTTTTCACCGAACGGCCAATATTGAAGTATCAGAATACTGACGAACGTCGTTGGTACGCAAAAAATTGTCATCAGTATATCACCGACCGCCAGATTAACGATGAAATAGTTCGTAACCGTTTGCATTCTTGGGCTACTGTAAACAACGTAACAGACCAACCCGTTCCCTAATAAGGCGACCACGAAGATCATACTGTAGAGGAAATAGATGCTTGTCTGGAACGAGGTCGACGAGAGAACGCTATCCTCGCTGAGAAACTCGTCGCACGCGATTGGGTGCTCCAAGTTTGAATTGTTCCAAAATACATCGACGTACTCGCTCCCATCTATAATACCCACCGCATAATCCTTCACGCTGTAGTTACTCTTCATGGTGTTAAGCGTGTTTTGCTTCCCATCGTGATCTGTGATAAATAAATAAACATATATGTATGTATTATGTGTATGGGGTGCAGCCAAAAATAGAGTCGCTCCACTCTCGTAATGAACCGCTCAAATTTGGATTTTTCATTGAAATTCACGCGACAAATTTTTGTCCTCTGTGACTCATTTCTTGTTGCAATTTTTTCTTCCTTCTTTTTATCTACGGCAACGTCACAGATGAAAGAGACCGGCTTATTAAATACTATTATCGTGATCATCCTTTCAGGCTAACGAAGTTTGCCGAATAATTGATAATAACTTTTTTAATATCATTCGCGAGATAATCAAGTTCATGAAATAGTTGATATTCCTTTCGGAAAGTATGTATAATATACAATGTATATGTACGAGACGATAGTAATCGAATAGTAAAATATTCGAAGAATCATTTTCTACGACGTCAAAATTACGCGTGTGCTTCCTTCTTTCTACTTATCGAGAATCACGTTCATGAATGTTCGATAAGAAGATGTCCGGAGAAAATGGAAATGGAACGAAGTGAAATCAGTGACAGGCTATTATCGGTTTCTATTTCCTTTTTTTCCGGAATACCTAGATAAGACCGCACGTATTAATGAACTTGCGCTACAGCTCGCTCGATTGTATTCCATCGATTTTAGCGGAAATTAAATTATGAATTCTATTCTTGTTTTCAGTAATTAGAAACGTATGGTTATTACGAAATGATTTGTTCGTATACGTGTTGTTTAATTAAATGAAATATCCCTGATGGATTTACCAGCACAACTGTCACTCAATAGCATGGTTCGCAACCTTGTTCGATCGGGCAACAAATTCGAGATTATCAATATTCACATTATCGCTCTTTATTACCGAGTGTGTAGATTTATTTAAATATCAACGATAACCTCGATGGAATATCAAATATCGACACTCCTCCTCATCTATCGCGTTATTTTTGTGAATGAATAAAGTTATTTCAACATTAGCATGATACAACGAGACTTCCTCGGATCGGGTTCACTTTTGATCAAATTTATATTCTCGACGTGTATTAATTTCGATATCGCGCTAATTTCGTGTAGTTTTCGATTTCGTTGTAGGGAAAAGAATTTTCACGCAGGCGCGATTTCGTATTCGTTATTACGTTTCGTTTAATAATGACGCGAATCACGTACTCGTGCGTCGTCGACAATGGAAGTTTTCCTTTTTCGAGTTCGCGACAGAAACACGACAGTCTCTCTCTTCTGAGAACAATGAGGAAATGAGATTGGAGCGAGCGTGCGCGTAACGTTTCCGCATTCCCCAAGTAACGTTACTAAAATTCGCAATAAATTCGAGTTTAAATATCCGCATGCGTGTCTACGTCTCGAATTGTTTGCCAAATAAAATGTAGCAGCAGTTCGAATTGGAAATCTCGATCCGTCGTTAGCAGCTTGAACATTTTTTTAATTAACAAAATTCTTAATCAACTAACAAATGCGAAGCTGGTCGAGCTCCAATGGGAGACGTACAGGAAATGAGATTTAGTAAAAAAAGAAAAAGAAATATCGACATTTGCTAACGTCGTTCATCGAGGCATCAATAAAAAAGAAAATTTGGTCGGTTGTTAGGAAACCGAGCAAGCTCTCACTCTTGTATTTCCGCGGTATTAACTCGATGTATTTAACTCGTTCGAAAGTTCGAAGGCATTTTCTACTAGGGGATTCCCCAACTTCCCAAATGCGATTGCACGCTCGACAATTGAAAAACTATTAGCTTGTTGCATAATTTCCACCGCATTTCGTTCGGCCACCGCGTCGTTTGGATTCTTTCGTCAAAATTGGAACGTTCTATAAACACGAATAAGTTGTGCATAATAACCGTTAACGATGTGTCGCTAATTAAATAAATTTGTCTTCTGCAAAGTTTATCGATTTAAATTTCATTCAGACAAATAATTTTAAAAAGTTGCATCTGGAATGTACCAGCTTCGAGCAATCTTCATTTTATTTCTAAAAAATACGACACGAATTATGCAACGACCTGATATTTTGCAATTGTCGTTGAATATAATCGTCCGTGAGATTTACTCGAGTGTAAAAATCGCTATCTCGGTCTAAAATGTTGTAATGTAACGTAAACCGAAGATACTTGCTAAACTTCTTATTAAATACAACACGATAAATGTCCAGTCGCTTATGTATATATATATACACACACACAGACACACATACAAATACACAGCATGGCCCTTCCACGATATTAATCAAAATTCGTTACGCTTATCGTGAAACAAGAGCGAGCTATACCTACAAGAAACTTCACCAAAGCTCATAATCGTTGTTTAAATGGAGTTTACCACGGTTAAGTACGTTTGGCCGAAGCGCTCGGCAATAAATCTTAAAATAAATGAAACGTATTTAATAGCTACGAATCTTATCCCTCGATTTATTTCCCACCCTGCTTCCCTTAGGTTCTTCTTATTATTTCACGCCTGTCAGCCCTTTCAACCCATTATTGGCTTTTTAATTTCGTCATAAGCAGTGAAAAACTTTCACAGTGGGAAGAAACTGAGAGGGAGAGTGAGAAAAGGATTATGAATGGAACGGAAATCTATCGTCCGAGTCGATGTCGAGTAATTGACGAAGGAAAGTAACTCTTCAATCAATAAAACGGTAGTAACTCTAATATCTCAGCAGGTTCGCTCTTAAATAAGCCATCTCCTTCTCGATCACCAGCTTCGTAAGGGTGTCGTTCATTTCCATACTGCTTCTTGGATTTATCGGCTACGAAATGCCACGGTAGTTCAACATCCCGAGGTTTTATGAGCTACTAAAATCTCTTCCACTCTCTCTCTCTCTCTCTTCCGATGCCATCGAACGAGGTTCACGGTTCCTTTATTATCTTGTTTCTGTCGAACGTCAGCTTGCTTAGTGCTCCGTTTGAAAAGATCGATATGTACATAAATACATATCTATGTGGTCACTATATATGCGATTTTATCGATTTAAAAAAATACCTATGTACAGGGTGACCTAAAATCACAAAATCATCTCTATCTCTCTCGCCATTTATTTCTATTTCTTTTCTGAAAGATAACGAGTACCAAAACTTGCCACATATCATTTATTCTCCTATTATACCAATGTGTCAAACGTCACTTGGACGTATATAAGTATGCTGTACGTACATACAACGTTGCTGAGAATAATAACAAACTTTCTTCTTTGAGCTTTCAAACGTTCACGATTCACGCTCTATAAAGCTCGCAACATATGTGTATATATATATATATAAAACGTCAGTGACGTTGGCCGGAACAAAAAGAGCAGGAACGAAAGGTGCTTCTTATTTAATTGTTCGAAGAAGAATCGATCGGTTTTATATTTCGTTCGCACGGCGGCAAATTTTCATCGTTATCGGGAAACGTCCCAGACGTTTATAAAAATATATGAATCGTTCACGATTCATATGTATTACACCATTGTTTTCTGCACGCATATAACTTTCTGATTTTTCAACAGCACTTTCACCGGTCTGCCAAAAACAGTTGTTCCATAAACTCCGCTTGCTCCACTTTTCGGTGAAACAAAAATACGTTCAGCTTTCACGAAAATAATGGATTCTCTTTTTTCTCAGACTTTCGAACTTTAGTTATGAGCGATACGATGACTCTCCGTTTGGCTCAAGGCCGATGGCAGTGCAATGTGGTCCGAAAGATTTCTTTCGTGATGAAGTCGGGTCATGCTGTCTGACTAGGCATTTGCCTTCACTACTTTTTCCTCCTCTTTCTCTCTCTCTCTCTCTCTCTCTCTCTCTTTCTCTCTCCCTTTCATTTTATCACCGATCGCGTGTCTTACCTTCGCAAACGACTTTTTCTCTTTACTCGTCTTTTCCAACTCGCCGAACTTGGCGTCCTATTCGTGAGTGACAGCGGTTGGTTCACACCGTACTGTAACAGAATTCTCTCTTTCACTCTCTCTCTCTCTCTCTCTCTCCTTTTTCCTTTCCATTTTTTTTTCTTAAACCATATCACGTCTCCTAACCATAACTCATCGCGATTAATTGACGCTTTAATGGCCGACATTTGATATCGTTAGCCTGTTTATCGTTAGCTCCTGTCCACGCGTATACCTTGGCATCGGAATTTACAATTCATGATCGATCAATCATCCGCCTATTCACCAAAGGGTTAATTCAATACGTCGTGACGCTCGAATGATCGTGTAAAAAATGAAGAGTGAAAAAAAATAGAAGAGGCGAAAAAGATACTTTTAAAAAGTGTACCGATCAATGCGTCACGTTCGCGCGGACCACGATCGTTACAGTTTTCTAGGGGTCTCTAGTGGGTTACCGTAAATCCCATCCCATATGTATATATATATATATATACATATACACACATATGTACACGCTAAACGACGTTCAAGAATAATTACTGTAGTTACGGATGCTTGTTACAGTATCTATCTGGCGTAGTACCAGCATCGATAATCATTACGATCCAAAGTCATTTATACCTGGCCGCAAACGTTCAAATCAAATTTACCGCGTTACCTGACTGACTGACTGACTGACTGACTGGTCGACCACCCGGCACTTTGCCGAGTAGCGCTAATTCACCCCAGCGAATTTCATTCGGACCTTTAATCCGATATTCGGACCGATCCTCGTCGTCGTCCTAGTAGTTTCACCAAGTGGAACGTCTCCGATATATTTTACGTTAGTCATGAAGAAAATGAGCTGATCGAAAGGGAAGACGGACGTCTAATCCTGTCATTTAACGGGAGTTCCCGGGAGAAGGGAACCGGAGGAACTTTCAATTCGAAATTAATTTCAGAACGATGGGACGCTGATTGCAGTTACATGACTGTGTGTACTATATACGTAGGTACATGTGCGCCAAATGAAGGGCGTAATGCGATCAGTCCGACATTTTGTTGACTTGGAAAGCTCGTTGATGATCTTTGAAAATATTTTTCCCCGGGATAAGTTAATTACGGCAGGTGTTTTCTAAGTTATCTACTTCCTTTTTAATTTCGATTCTCAGACTCGAAAGTTCCGAGCGGCTAATTACTTATTTTTATGAGAAAGTTTTCTTTCGATTGTAATTTTAGTAAAAAATATATTTATTCATCGTTACGTCAGATTACGGTAAAGTCATATCAATTTTATTATTAGTCTATAAAAAAAAGGACGTAATTATATCAATTAATTAAGAATTGCAAATATTCCCGCGACGAATTCGCTAAACATTCGTGTCTCCTTCAGCTCCTTATAAAACCAACTAATTTACACTCACGGCAAGAGGAAAAGCCGATTACAACGGAAGCTAAGCTCTTCGGGAAAAAGATAAAACGGGTTCTAATCTGTCAGGAGTGACGGGAGCACTGGATCAATGGGAAGAGAGTGCCGTAATGAATTATTTCCCGTTAAAAAGTTTAATCAAGCGTACACGATATATATCAGGATATTTCAGGTTGACAATGATCCCTCGTACTCGTGTTACCTAGTTACCTGAACTAAACGTTATTAAGTGAGAAAACTTTTTGCAGGACAGATGGCGTCCGCCTGCTTCGTCGCACGTTTCACAAAGAATTCCTACGGAAGAAAACGGTTAGGGGGCACCGTTTCTTGACACCAAGGGGACGAGGAAAACTCGTAACGCCACGGCGCGGCACACTCGAGTTTCTTCTCCTTCCTCTTTTCCTAAGTGTAACGCGAGTTAAAGTATCACCCGTTTCATGCGTTCGGCCATTTTCTTCTTGTCATGAAACTTGTCGCTGCTACTTTGAAATTCTTCCTCTGTAATTATTAAGATCGTGTCACTTGAGGAAGAAAGTTGACTTTGTACTTTTCTTTTCTCAAGTTACGTGATATTGTTTATAAGATTATTTCCCCTCTCTCTCTCTCTCTCTCTCTTATTTTATCTCACTGTTTCTCATCGCTCCTTCTTACCTCCCGTTTACGTTATTCCCCTTTTTCGTACGAAAGGTCTACGCAACAACTGATTTAAATTTCTAAGCTCGTGCCTTAATTCATTCCAAGTTTTAGGTGGTGTCGAAAAAGTGTCGCGTATGAATAAATTTGGGGATTATGCAAATACCAAAACGCGAGCTGGAGGGCTCGATGTTTTCCGGCATTATTGTTGGTAATATTAACGTATGATTATTACGGTATGGACGAAAGCGCATTTGCGTATTTCCTTTTTGCGGTCAAGAGTATATCGAGGAAATGGTAACGATGGACGTAGGAAACGAGATAACAAATCGATGCTTGCCATTAGACGAACGCTATCTCGAGCGATATCGCGTGTCGTTAATATTCGCCCTAAGGCATCTTTTCGATGATGGTTCGATACTCGTTAACAGGTTCGAAACTAGTTAGAGCAATAATGCCTTATAGAATCAATAACTTGATTTAATCCTATGACGAACGCAACGTGCATTTTAATCTTCCGATTTCTCGATTTTCTTCTTTCTCGTTTTTAATCTAATAATTATTTTAGATAATAATGAAAAAAAGGCACTTTGAACATTTATGAAATTAATCTTCCCCTCTTTCGTTTTTCTTCCCTTTCAATTTCAAGCGAATCATTGAAAAACTTCCGATTGAAATCCTATCGAAATTGAACACTTCGTACCCTCCTATCGGAATAATATTTTGCAATTAAACAATATCCTTTCGATTTACGATGAATCGGTTCTCGTTTAAATTCACGGAGGCACGTGATTCTTTGCGAGAATACTCGAACGGGAGATAATTAATAATCGTTCGCGCAAAGTAGATATCTCGGTAAAGAAGAAGAAATCTTGGAAATTTCAACCATCGAAGATTCTAACGAGGGAATCTCCGTTCGATCATTCATTCGTCTTGGAATCGTGAGTAGAATTTGCGAGGCTTCTGAAACCTCTCTCTCTCTCTCTCCCTATTTCCCTGCCTCCCTATATCCCTATCTTCCTGAAGATACCGACGCGAGTCGAGGAATTGGCAAGATATCAAAGGACACGTGTGATTTCGCAGAAAATCCCTGCACTTCTCGAGTTGATTAATGAGCAGAACTTGCCTACGTCTTATTCGCGAGCGAGTCACGGGAGAGCCTTTGAACTTCGTATATTTTCTCGAGGAAGAAAAGCGGGATCAACTTGGTTGAAAAAAAAGAAGAAAAAGAGGAAGGAGATAAAAAGTAAGAAAAGAGACGAAGAAGAAAGCGGTCGTCTGGTCGCTGCATAATTGAACCAATCTCACCGCAACGGGCGCGAAGAAACTTATGCTGTCGTAAACAGGACGAGTTGATCGTACGATCGCGTGAAAAAAAATGGAGGGAAGAAAATGACGACCTTTCTCTCCCCCTTCAATTTTTTGTCACCTAATTTATTCTTGCCCCCTTCTATTTTTACTCTTCTCTTCTCTCCTACTCTTCTACACCCTTTAAAAAAATTTTTTATCCTTCTCTTCCCTTATTTTCTTCTTCCCCACCCTTTGTTTTAGTTTTTCCTTACTCTCCGCCTCTCCCATTTTTTTTCTTACCTCTTTCCCACCTTTTTTCCTCCGCTCCTCACCCCAAAGTCGGCAATCCCCTCGAAAGACAATCCAGAACGTACAACGGCGTTCTCGTAAACGTCAACGAGCGAGTTGAATTTCTGATGCACAGTACCGACTAACGAGACTCCGATATCCTCGCTGGCACATTTTTCTTCCCTCCGTTTGCGTCGAGTTCACCGATGATGTTTCCTCAAGCCACGACGCTGTCCGAAGGACGAGAGTGGCGAGCCGTGAGACGAAAGTAACGCATGGACTCCTCGAAGAAGATAAATAATCGGAGATACCGTAGTAACGGTGAGAAATCTTCTAAGCACACTTCCTCCTTCCTTCCCTCTTCCTTTTCCTCCTCCTCTCAAATATTTTCACGCTCACCGAGGGCTGAAATGTCTCGGTGGTAAGAAGGGTAGGTATTGCACAGCTCGTACTTAAGGGATGACAAATATGTCTTCGAAAGTAAAAGGAGAAAGTGAAAAACTCGCTTAGGTATTCGTATAGGGTGTACACTCGAGGAACCATCGAGTATTCATTTTTTTTCCTCGACCCTCTCACACCCCCCTCCTCTTTCTCCCTTTTTCTCCTCTCTCTTTCTTACTTTTACGATACTTTGATCCCTCGAGCATCGTTATACTAGTCTCTACCCCACCGCTACCCACTCTAATGTATTTACGAGGTCGACGATGAAACGCAATAGTGACTCCGCGAATTTTTTCGACGACCTGTGTGCCCCTTACATCCCCGCTCGATTCATCGATCCTCGTTACAATCCAATCGAGCCCTCGTTGTTTACGAAACTCGACGGAATTCCTCATCCGATGCTTTTCTTTCTACTTCGAGCGTTGCTGTAATCACCCCCT